>CM035425.1:160465750-160470750 GCA_020310875.1 Ceratopteris richardii | reverse complement strand
GTATGTGTATGTGTATGTGTATGTGTATGTGTATGTGTATGTGTATGTGTATGTGTATGTGTATGTGTATGTGTATGTGTATGTGTATGTGTATGTGTATGTGTATGTGTATGTGTATGTGTATGTGTATGTGTATGTGTATGTGTATGTGTATGTGTGTCTGTGTGGATGTGTATGTGTATGTGTATGTGTATGTGTATGTGTATGTGTATGTGTATGTGTATGTGTATGTGTATGTGTATGTGTATGTGTATGTGTATGTGTATGCGTATGTGTATGTGTATGTGTATGTGTATGTGTATGTGTATGTGTATGTGTATGTGTATGTGTATGTGTATGTGTATGTGTATGTGTATGTGTATGTGTATGTGTATGTGTATGTGTATGTGTATGTGTATGTGTATGTGCATGTGTATGTGTATGTGTATGTGTATGTGTATGTGTATGTGTATGTGTATGTGTATGTGTATGTGTATGTGTATGTGTATGTGTATGTGTATGTGTATGTGTATGTGTATGTGTATGTGTATGTGTATGTGTATGTGTATGTGTATGTGTATGTGTATGTGTATGTGTATGTGTATGTGTATGTGTATGTGTATGTGTATGTGTATGTGTATGTGTATGTGTATGTGTATGTGTATGTGTATGTGTATGTGTATGTGTATGTGTATGTGTATGTGTATGTGGATGTGTATTTGGATGTGCATGTGCATGTGCATGTTCATATGCATGTGCATGTGCATGTTCATGTGCATGTGCATGTGCATGTGCATGTGCATGTGCATGTGCATGTGAATGTGCATGTGCATGTGCATGTGCATGTGCATGTGCATGTGCATGTGCATGTGTATATGTAGGTGTATGTGTATGTGTATGTGTAGGTGTATGTGTATGTGTATGTGTATGTTTATGTGTATGTTTATGTGTATGTGTATGTGTATGTGTATGTGTATGTGTATGTGTATGTGTATGTGTATGTGTGTGTGTATGTGTATGTGTATGTGTATGTGTATGTGTATGTGTATGTGTATGTGTATGTGTATGTGTATGTGTATGTGTATGTGTATGTGTATGTGTATGTGTATGTGTATGTGCATGTTTATGTGTAACTCTGCACATAGGAGAGAGTGTTGCAAACACGTAGCCACTTTTGCAGAGGGTGGTTATTCCAGCTGGAATATCCATTTGGGATGATTTTAAGCTTATTGGGTAGCTCCTATAGTCTACTACAAGTGTACAAAATTGCATTTTAACTCTCTGTACTAGTGGAGAGAAAAGATCATAATAGTGATCATATATCACTGCTTGTGGACCTAGTGGAGGGCAGCCATCTTCCATTTTTTCATCGGGGTGTTAGAATCATCCCCCATCAGTAGTATCAGAGCCATTTTGCAGGGTTGGATACATCAGTGGCATCAGATTGAAGACTTTAAGGGATCAAGACAACTCATGGAAGCACAAGGAGGACTCATCAAAGCAAGAAGACATCGAAAGACGGCTACATCAATCGAGTTCTCAACTAGTCGAAGGTGCAATATCCACACCTTCTAAAGCATACAAACACTTGTGGAGAAGCTAGAGAAGCATCTTAGACCTCAGTATGGCTAAGTATAATGTACAAATAGAGAAGTTAGAGAAAGGTAATTATCAACCATGGAAATTTAGAGTTAGCAACTACCTTATAGGAAAATGATTGTGGGGATTAGTGAGCGGCATGGAGCCAATGCCGCATGTACATGATCCACTACTTCAAGGGCAGGTCAAGACACTAAATGAATGGATAGAAAGGGATAGGAGATTCATATTGATTCTATCCCAACACATAAGCAATAGCATGACAGGGCATATACAAGACTTGGAAACATCCATGAAGGTTTGGGAGACCTTGGAAAGATTGTACTCTTCATCAACCAAGGCAAGGAAGATTCAGCTCAAGAATGAGCTGCGTATTCTTAGGAAATCACCAAGTACTAACATAAATGAGTACATTTTGAAGGTTAAGGAGCTTGAAGATGACCTAGGCTCAATTGGGAGGCCAATCGAAGATGACAATCTTGTCGTGCACACTCTTAATGGCTTGAGAGAGGATGAAAGGTGGAAAGCATTCACCACATCAGTTTATGTGAGGGATTCCCTACCATAATTTGATCAATTAGTCACATTGATGGTGACCGAGGAGATGAACCAGGGAGTCTCACAACTAAAGGGCAGCCAAGCCCAAGTTTTTTATGCAGGTAGAGGAAAAGGCAAAGAGGTGGACAAAACTCCCAAGGTAGAGGGAGAGGAAGGTCAAACTCAAGCTTAAGCAACCAAGAAGGCTCCAACCAAAGCTATGGATTAAGAGGAAGAAGAAGGAGTAGAGGAAGAGGAGGAAGATCACATGGAAGAGAAGCATCCAATAGAGAATGCTACAATTGTGGGAACCGGGCCATTATGCAAGAGATTGTTGGTCCAAAGGAGAGATTTTACATTGTACATTGATAGTGGTTATAGCAACCATATGAGTTGCAATAAAGATGTTTTCTTTAATTTACACTCACCCATCACTCAAGGACATGTAGAGACAGGGGATGACATTGAGCACAAGATTACACATGTGGGAGATGTTGCGTTGAATGGATCTGAAAGCTTGAAGGTGTTGAAGGATGTGTTGCATGTGGCAACCATCACAAAGAACTTGGTTTCAATAGGTCAAATGGTTGAAAGAGGTTATGAGGTGAGGTTCAATGATAGGATGTTTTGTTGAAGACCCCATGCAGGACTAAAAGCTCATAGAAAAAGGAAAGAAGCAAGGAAGACTCTTCACCATGGAGGCAAAGCCATCAACCCCTCACATTGTCTACTTGTCAATTGGAAATAAACAGATTGCAGAAATTGACTTATGGCATAAAAGAATTGGACACATAAACTTACAAAGGATGAAGGACATGCAAAGGAAGGGCTTGGTGAGTGTTCTACCTGATCTTACATCTCAGAATATGCAACGTTTGTGCCATGCTTGTCAACTAGGAAAACAAAGCAGATTGCCATTGAAGAAGGGAGCACATGTGAGCAATGAATTGTTGAATCTCATACACACAGATGTATGGGGACCTACAAGGGAGCCATCCATTGGAGGTAATAGATATTTTGTCACATTTATAGATGATCATTCAAGGTTTGTTTGGATGTATTGAATTAAGTTAAAGTCAGAGGTGTTTTACCACTTCAAGAGGTTCAAAAACCTAGTGGAGAAGGAAACACGAAAGTATATAAAGACTCTTAGATCGGATGGAGGGGGAGAGTATTTTTCAAATGAATTTTCAGATTTTTTACATGGCATCAAAAGGCAATTCACTTGCAGGTATACACCTCAGCAAAATGGGGTGGCAGAGAGGAAGAATAGATACATAGTAGCAGTAGCTAGAGCTTTGTTAAATGAAATGAATGCCTAAATCTTATTGCACTAATGCAACAAATACAACCATATACATTATGAATAGGTGTCCAACCATAAGAGTACATGGAGTTACACCTTATGAAGCTTGGTGTGGTAAGAAACCCAACCTTTCACATCTCAAAGTATTTGGTTGTGTGTGTTATGCTCACATACCTCAAGAATTGAGACACAAGTTAGACCCGAAGGCAGATAGGTGTATATTTCTTGGATATTCTTCAAAGAAAATGGGTTTTAGATGCTATAATCGTTGCACCAAAGAGCTTAAGGTATCTAGGGATGTAATATTTGATGAGTTGCTGCCTTGGTATGGTAGCAAAGATGTGTTACAGGTTGACGATGCATATGAAGCTGAGAAGATATTCAAAGAGCAACAACAAAGCATGCATATAAGTGGTCCAACCACTTCAAGCACACCATCATAGGAGATTACTACATCAACTTGGCATGGAAGGACAAGGAATGAAGCTCATTCAAGTGAAGGAACTAGCAAAGGAAAGGAAAAGGCAAATGACGAAGTCCATCAATGGGTAGACATGGAATCTACAAGTGACAAAGATATAGAAAAATTAGAAACTCTAGGATTTAAAGAATCTAAAACAAGGAGGAGGAGATTCCTACCACCTAATGGCAAGGTAAGGTCATCTAATAGGGTTAAATACCCTGTTCAATGGTTAACTTATGATTCATTCATTGCAAGACACTATGCCTACATGAGTAAAGTTATAGCTTGTGAAGAACCTAACTTTTTTGAAGAAGCAAATAAGCATAGGGAATGGATTGAAGCCATGGAGGAGCAAGTGAAGGCACTTGAAGAAAATGATACTTGGTCATTGGTGCCAAGAACAAAGGACATGAAACTCATTGGCAACAAATGGGTGTACAAGGTAAAGAGGCATGCACATGGGAGCATCTCTAGGTATAAAACAAGGCTGGTTGCCAAAGGGTTTGCTCAAACCTATGGCATAGAATTTTAGGAAACATTCAATCCATTAGATAAGATGTCCACCATTAGAAGTTTGATTGAAATTTCATCCTCAAAAGGTTGGAAGATGTACTAGTTGGATGTGAAGAATGCTTTCCTAAATGGAGAGCTTGAAGAGGTAGTCTTCATGGACCAGCCCCAAGGCTTTGAAGATGAGAGGTTTCCACATCATGTACACAGGCTAAAGAATGCTCTTTAGGGAATCAAGCAAGCCCCAAGATCTTGGAACCGAAGACTTGTGGACTACTTGGTAAAATATGGATACAATCAGATTCATGCAAACCCATCACTCTTTGTGAAGAAGGAAGGTAGCAAAATTGTTTTCATTTGTATATATGCTGACGATTTGATCATTATAGGGGATGATGAAGCCAACATCAAGGACATAAAGAGGAAGCTTGGATGTGAGTTTAAAATCTCAGATTTAGGGTTTTGAGGTACTTCCTTGGGATTGAAGTACTATATAAAGAGGAAGGTATATACTTGATGCAAAGTAAATACATTCTAGTGCTTTTGAAGAAGTTTGGCTTGTGTGATTGCAAGCCAATTTCAAATACATTAGAAGTAAATGTTAAA
>CM035425.1:160178250-160460750 GCA_020310875.1 Ceratopteris richardii | reverse complement strand
AAGACTTTTTCCATAATGGAGTACTAACTTTTTCGTTTTTGCCTCTTCTTACCTATGTATATTCTTCTTTGTGAGCTTCTACGTGTTCTTGAGGCGCGGATTGTGTGCTTGGAGGTGTTGTTTACCCCTTCCCCATCTCCATTTCACTAGTATCTCATGTGTGTGAAGCATTGAGAGTCTTTGGGCGTAAGTAGATGATTCCCACCACTTAGTGTTTTAGGCATAACATGGCATAGGGTGCTCCGATTGAGCTCATAATACACCATTGTATACCTCTTATTTAGAGCATTGAAATGAACCTTCTATTGACCATATTGGGCTATCAATGATAAGAGATATCACTTCTTTTGTGTTTGCTATTGCACCAAGTACCTGGTGGATACTCACTCATGCATGCATTACTTGACCCATTCCCACTTCTACCATCACTTAAGCACATGATTACATGCATGTGAGTGGGTCATACTCTCCATTTGATAATTTAATGTGTGCATCAAACCACCACTATGTGCACTTATTGGACGTATGAGGACTCTTGAGTGTCACTTTTGATAACTGCATAGGACATTGTGAGTTGGACACACACGTTTTTGGTCCCATTTTTTGGGATGAGGGCCTAAGTCAAGGTGCATAGGTGATGGTTAGAGTATCATTGTGAAGTTAATGATCATGAGGAAGGAATTCAATACCTTAGCAAGTCACCAATTACTTTCACTTGTTTTCTCATACATGTAGTGTGTGTTTGTAACAAAATTTTTAGGGTTAGATTAGAAGTGGAGAAGCTAGGGTTACAAATTAGATAAAAGCGTTTTGGAGTAGCTTAGGACACTCAAAATCACAAGAAATAAAAAAATGGCATTTTCTTAGAGATCATTAGTCTTGAACAATGAAAAAAAACCCAAAATACCACATCAAAATTCATTTGCAAGAGCGCAAGTATCATGGAGAAAGAAAATTATAATCTGTATCATCTGAGTTGGTATCATGTAGAACTCAGCTTATAGCAAGAGTTTGGGGCTAAATATTAAAAGATAGACTCCTTGAGCTAAGCACTATACATTGAAGATATCATTTTCAGTCAGGATCACACACATGGGGATAAATGACACCATGTGAGTATTGTGAATCAATTTTTGGAAAAACCAAAGGTATTTTTTAAATACAAGCACATATAAAGGAGAGACGAGCACAACAAACCCATTGATCACATTAACATTTATTTTTGAGTTAGAAAATTTCAAGTATCACGATCGGTTGTGTTTGGTACCATGATACCAAATTCCCTTGTGTTGTTCATACCTGGGAGGTATCATGTATCACTGATACCTAGGTGTCATATATCATGACTAGTTGCGTATCATCATGCCATAATCAAGTATCGAGTATCATGTGTCTCCCTTGACATGTATTGTTTATCATAATTAAAGCCAAGTGTCATCACATGAAATCAAGTATCATGTTTCCTTAGCAAAGTATCTTATCATTTCATGCAAGTGTCGTGTATCACTGATACTAAGTTTCATTTGTGGGTCCAAAGTATTGTGTATCACTACTACCGATGAGTAGCATGTATTGCTTATATTGATCCAGCGTCACATATCGTGTGTTTCTTGGTAGCCCAAGTATTGTATCATCACATTCAAGTATGGTGTATTGTTTAAGGTCCTACCTATTGTCTATTGTGAATTTCAAGAGAAAACCTTAATTGATCTAGAGCTGATATTTTGAAATTCATTGTCCAAAAACATCAATTAAACCCTCAAGTAAACACCAAAAAATTTTCAAAAGTGAAGACAAAGAATGTAGGGTTAGGAAACTTGCAAGGGTTCATGGAATTTGAATAAACATGAGATCAAGATGCATCTTAGGGGGCTGAAGGGGTGTTATATCATTAGCAGGGAGTGTGACTCAAAGAAGCATCCACACCACCTAGTCAGATACTTCTAATGATTCCAATACGCGAGCTAATGTCGACATCGATGACGTGCATAGTTTTGTTCATTCTTCAAAAATCATATCTTTGATAGAGGATGAATATATAACTTCCTTGCACAGTAGGGGATAAAATGAACCTTGCATGGGCCTTTTAGATTAAGGAATCATTAGTGATGGACCAATCAAAAGAGGGTGATGGCCACAATCTATACCCTATAAAATACTGGGCTAAAGGGGGAGAGGGGAAAAATTTCTACCTTATTTAGTGAGCTGCCTCTAGAGAGAGAGAACAAATCTCGTAACTTGGCTTGACTCAAACATTCAAAACTTTTAAAAAGTTAAAAAATTCATCATAACACGTGTGAATGGACCCCTCATTACTTTTTAGGGTTGAAAGTACTCTTTTTGACCCCAAATTCTAAATACATGCATGTTTTGAGCTTAAAAAATGATTTTTTTCAAAAGAATTCAAATAAGTCCTATTTCCATCTCCTATCTCGAACTACTATTGTGGCTTGAAGACCTTCAACTTCAGTGGAATCATTTAAAGCTAGGTGACCAAAGGATGAAGTCATCACACTAAGATGTCACAATACCAAAGCTATAGATGAACAATGGATATCACATGAGATCATGGGTGTACATGCAACCCTCTAGGGTTGGACCTCATTGAGTTAGAGATCATGGGAACTTGGATCTTCATTGGATAGGAAAGCTACTTGGATTCAAGAAGCACAAAGAAAATGGGATGGTTACAACATCTTTTGAACAATGGAAACTATGAAACTCCCAAACTCCATTAGAATGAGATATCATATGAATTATAAGTATTACTTTACAATATTGTAAGTTCTATAGTGTTGAACATATTTTTGAACTATTTAGATATGATTTTATTTGTTTTGGATATATTTCCTTCTACTTTGGTGGAAGAGCAACCACTTCATAGTCTTATAGGTACTTTCCAAGCATTGCATTCAAATGTTGGTGCACTAGTCCTTCCACAACTATCTCCTGCTCAAATTTACCATAATAGAATTTTCTTTTACACACATAGATTTGTTGTATCCTCTACAATGAATGGTTTTGGAAGATTAGAGAGAATTGAAGTAGACTTTCTTCTTATCTTGGAGTGGCCAAAACCTGATATATGGTCCATATCGGCTTTGAAGCACAAGATGGTAATGGATATACGTAACTCTTTGAATTTCACAAAAGTGTCTAGATGTATAGGTTTGCACTGATCTTTTCCCATCGATTGTTTTGTATATTTATTTCAAGGATTCTCATTCCAAGAGACTTCCACCATGTTCATGTTTAAAGATATCACATATGAGCAAGTCGAAAGTCTTCTATGTGAAAATGAGGGTTTGATAGAAGGAATTGCAAAAGGTGATAAATATCTATGTAAAATAGGTGGATCAAGTATAGGATTTTCATATTTGAAACAACATACTTCAATTTACATTAGATTCTACTATGATCATTCGTTGTGCAAACTTGACCAATGGGTACCATTTCAAAGTTCAGAGGGATCTTTAGATTCATTTGAAATAAAGCTTAAATTGTCCAACAATGAAATGGAAACTATTTTAATGAATCATCATTGGGCCTTTGCTAATCTGAGAGAGCACTTGGTGATTATGGGCTTTGAGGGAGTAAATCAATCAAAAGTCAAAATCAAAGGACACAAGGTGAGAAATGTTGTATGATTTTGTATAAGTAGTATTTTCATTATTTCTTATTTTAGTTTATAGCTTCAATTTCTTATAGATCCATTACAAGTGGGAAGAAGATTGAAATACAAAACAAAAGTCACTATAGATTGGAGTAAAGATGGAATTGAACTCTCATTGTCATAGTTCTTTTGCAACCTGATGATGTCACTTTTTGGGTCCTAGTCATTGTAACTCATGGTTTTAGCACTTGCACAGAACTTGTAAAAGTTAGGGTAAAGAATGCATGCTAGATATTGTATATACCTTCTTATTTGCAATGGTAATTTCCAAACTTTTGGAATGTCAAAAGTCTATCTTCACTACTTTGAAATGTGGTCGATTCTGTTGTTTTTTGTTATGTTACATTTTAACATTTGCTTTGATGAAAAAAATATTGATATGCTTTGGTGTTTTGTGCATTATTTCATCATCAGAAACTCTTTTTTTAGCTTTCACCATTTTATTATGTACTTCTAAAAGTGGGCCCAATCACTTTAAAAACTTGAAAGTGCTATAAAAAAGGGTTCTATGTGCTCATTTCTCACATTTACACTGATAAAGAGCTAGAGAATCTTGCAAGACAATAAAATGTGATGCCCATACACAATGGCTACTTTAGCTTCCACACCCATCATATTTCCTCGAGATCTTTTCATAGAGTTCTTGGATAATACAGACTACAAAAGTCGTATAGATTTGTCTGACCTAGTATGTAGAGTGTTGACGTATTTAGGTACTGATGTGTGTGAACACACTAGGACCACCGATGCATGTTTTTCCCTCTTTAAGAGTTTTTCTCCCCCAGCTTGTATATATTCCTATAGCCCTAATGGGTTACTTATCTTTTGTACATTCTAGTGTTAACACATTCAATATTGTGTGATATGCTCTAGTCTTCTTTTTGTTCCTTGTGTTGTTCATGTGCTTCTATAGATGTCGAATTCCAACAATTGGTATCAGACCAGGTACGACTTCATCTAGGGTGCCAAAATCGCAATTTGAGCTAGTTTCAACATTCAAATGCACTATCATAATGCTTGTGCAGGATATTTTTTCTTTTTGTGACAAAGATATATACACGTTTTGTTTTTGTTCTGTTCAACTTTTTCAGATAAAGTCATTTTTTGCGTCAATGTATTTTAGTGAGTGGCCATGGTTGAATGGAGTGATGTATTCTGTATGTTGCTTGTTGAGGATAAGTTGGATGGTATGAATTACACATTAAGGGATTATATGATGCGTCATGTATTGGTCGCAAAAGGATTATGGAATATTGTGCAAGGTGTTGAAAAACGCCCTATTACACCTGCAAATATATGTATTGATGCTTATGCAGATGGCATCAAAGATGGTGATAATTTTTAGATTCATGTTTGTGTTGTAGTTTGTGTTGCACCTACTGCAGAGCAAATTGGTTGGGATGGCAGAGATGCTCAAGCACATGCATTGATAGCCTTGTCTATCAAACATGAAATTATTCCTCACATTCACTCTTGCAGAATAACTAAGGATGCTTGGGATACACTTACCACATTGTATCGGGCTAGAATGAGGCTTTTGTTGCGTACCTCTGAAAATAGTTGGAGAGTGAGCATATGAGTGAAGGTGATTCTATGGACAGTTTTTTGAAAAAGATCAAAGATTTGAAGGAACAATTAATTTCTACTAATGAAGTCTTGCCTGACAGATCACTTGTGTAGACTATTCTAAACGGTCTTCTCGATTCATACCAGCGTTTTGCTTCTACTCTTTGTTTGATGATGTAAGGAAATCCAAATGCCTTATCATTTGAGGAGTTAGTCTCTCTTCTATTGCACAAAGATCAGTCTAGAAAGAATAGGTCCATTATGCATGTTGCAAATCAAGCTTTCTTCACTAGTCAAAAGGGCAAAGGTAAATGGAGCTCTTCTACTAGTAAGTAGAAATCTACCAATTCTGCACAATCAAAGAAAGATGACAGAGATGATAAGAAAACAGAAAAGTAGAACTTGTTTTGCAAGTATTGTAAAGGAAATGATCATTTCATAAAGAATTGTCATATACTGGCTACAAAAGAGTCAAAGAAAAAAGTGGCTAGAATGGTTGTTGCGGAGACCTCTACACCAAAAATAGTGTCTACTAATCTAGTATACAATGAAGAATGGGCGTTTACTATTGTTTGCAATTTCGACCCATCTTCTCCTCAACGGTGTATTTTTGCAATACACTTAGATGTTTTGTACTTTGTTAGTGGGGCAATCAAACATATTACCTCGCAGCATAGTTTCTTCACTTCACTTGAGCCTGCCCCTATAGGGAATACTATCACATGTGCCAACAACTCCTCTTATCCTATCATGGGAGTTGGTAAGATCATTATGACTACTACTAGTAGTTCTTTTACATTGTCAGATGCTTTATTAGATTTATAGTTCATGATTTGTGAAATGGCAATGTGATTATTGCTTCTGGCATTTTATGTCATGGGCTGTATAAATATATACCTTCATAAGTTCAGAGTTATCCAAACTTACGAACTCAGGATAGAGTATAAAGTTCATAGACTATGAAAAATCTGTGAATGATTCAGCATGTGCACTACATGATTCTCAGTCTATGTCAGATACAAAGCTTTAGCATGCAAGCTTTGGAAACCTTTGAATTTTTCTAGTTTGCTATGCCTGAAAAAATCTAAAATGGTGTCGTCTTTGCCCAAACTAGAGAGACTCAGTAAACATGTATGTGAAGGCTATATTTTGGGCAAAATGCAACATTCCTCATTCCCAAAAGATGGTTCAGTTTGAGCTACTCACAAATTGCAGCTTGTTCATAGTGATGTTTGTGGTCTTATGCAGACACTCTCTTTTGGAAATTATCATTACTTCATGACTTTCATTGATGATTTTTCTAGGCATGCATGGGTATATCCATTGAAAGCAAAGTCCAAAGTGTTTAGGTGCTTCAAATAGTTTTTGGTTTTGGTTGAAAATCTATCAGCATTTAAAATGGGCACCCTCTATTCTGATCGAGGGGGTGAATATATTTCTTTTGATTTTAATGCATTTTTGGTTGAGCATGGGATAAAACACGAATGTACAGTGCCGTATACACCTCGACATAATGGAGTTGTAGAAAGGAAGAACAGGTTCTAGTTAGCCATGATGTTGTTTTTGTGGAAGATGTTATTGAGTCATTACTTTCATGTACTAAGGAGACATCTGTTAGCTCCAAAGACATGTATGATACTTTGTTGCCTCTTTTTATAGGTGGACAGTCTAGAGTTGGTGCTAATGAGGCAACTTCTCAACTTTTGCAGGTTTCATGTGATGATGCAGATCATTCCATTTCTGATGCAAATTTACATCATGCACTTGTTGATGAGAGAGCTGATACTAAGGAGGCAAAAATTATGCCAAAATTGTTGGTGTAGACTTTGTGTGACAACAAATTAGATGCACCTCTGTCATATCATACTGGATCAAGCTTCCATATTGCCTCTTTTGCATCAGATTGCTATGCTATGGCTACTTCTAGTTTGTGTGATGAGAATGAGCCTATTTCATTTGATGAAACACAAAAATCTAAAACTTGGATGGTTGTTATGCAAACAGAATATAATGCTATCATGAAAAATGGTACTTGGTCTTCATGTGACTTTCCTTGTGGCAAGAAGGCCATTGGCATTAAGTCGACATACAAGCCAAAGCATAAGCCTCATGGTACAGTTGATAGGTATAAAGCTAAGGTTGTTGCAAAGGATTATGCTCAGGAAAGAGGCATTGATTTTGATGCGACCTTTGCTCCTACTTGAGGATGACTACTATTTGTAGCATTTGTGCACTTTCAGCTCATCATGGTTGGAATGTACATCAGTTGGAAATTAAAACTGCATTTCTAAATGGTGAATTGCATGAAGAAGTGTATGTTTTTCATCCCTGTGGCTTTGTGTAGAAAGGGCATGAAAACGAGGTGCGCAGGTTAAAGAAGGCATTATATGGTTTAAATCAAGCACCATAGGCTTTGTATGAAAAGATACATTCCTATCTGATTGCACATGGTTTTGAGAATAGTCCAACTGAGAGCACCTTGTATGTTAAGCGTGCGAATGATGTGCTTTTGATCATTTTTGTGTATGTTGATGACATGCTTCTCACTTCTCCTTATGAGAAGCATATTGCTAATTTCAATGCTGATTTGCATGCCTCATTTCAGATGTCTGATTTGATGCATTTGCATCATTATTTGGGCATTCGATTTATGCAAGTTGATGACAGAATAGCTTTGTGTCAAACACAATATATTGATACATTACTGCACCGTTTTGGCTTTGAAGACTACAAACCTATTGCCACTCCTATGGAGATAGGTTTATGATTGAGTCTTCATGATGCTTGAGATGCATCTGATGTTATTCTCTATCAGCACGCTATTGGATGCTTGATTTACTTATGCATTACTTGGCCACATATTCAATTTGTTGTCTCACAAATGAGTAGGTTTATGCATTGGCCAGATGTCAAGCATTGGCAGGCAGTTAAGCACATCTTCCGCTACTTGAGTGGTATCCGGCTACTTGGATTGTTTTATCCCAAGGGGGGATCACTACCACTAGATTTGGATGCTTTTTTTTATAGTGACTAGGTTGGTTGCTATAACACTCATGTGTCCACTAGTGGTTTTTGCTTCATGCTTGGTAGCTCATGTATATCTTGGTTGAGTAAGAAGTAGCCTACTGTGACCACTTCCAATTTTGAGCCTGATTATAGGGTAGCTTTTAGAGTGATTGTTGAGTGTGTGTGACTCCATTGCCTTATCGCTGATTTGGGTGTTGGTTACCTTCACTAACGATCAAAGATCATTGGTAGTTGGTGTTCCATGCTCACACTAAGCACATTGAGGTGCATTATCATTATGTCAGGAAGAGGTTCTCTACAAGAGAGATCAGCTTGGCATATGTGCCCATGCAAGAGAACATTGTAGACCTTTTCATGAAGGCTCTACCTAGGGAGAAGTTTGAAGCTTTTCACAAAGCTTCTTTATACATGAGTGTCTGCTCCTTGTTCATTGCATCACTCCCAAGGGGGATTTGTTGATATATTTAGGTAGTGATGTGTGTGAACACACTCGGACCATCAGGGCACTTTTTTCCCTCTTTAAGAGGTTTTTTTCCCCAAGCTTGTATATACACCTATAACCCTAACGCTTACTTATATTTTGTACATTCTAGTGGTAATATATTCAGTATTATGTGTTGTGCTCCAAGCTTCTTCTTCTTCCTTGTGTTGTTCACCTGCTTTTGCAGACCTCAAACTCCAACATAGAGTTCCTTATCTTGAAGGGACACTAACCATGACCTCTGATGTGCTTGAGGAGATTAATAGTTTCTTTAAGTTCTTATATATCTTACAATACTACATAGATATTCCACCATATGAATGTAAATGTGTCCCCCTGTGACCTACTTTCTGACATCCATAAAGGAGATGAGGCCTTTGAAAAGCATCTAAAGCATTTCATGGTTGTTGTTGAGGATGTAGGGCCATTAATCAAGCAATTAAATTAGAAGAGGATGATGGGAAGAAAATATTTATCCTGCGTTGCAACAACCATAATCTTTGTCAATGAGGATCTTAAAACTACACCCATGGAGCTACCCCATCTTGTTACTAGGGGTTTTGTAGATGATAAAAAGGGACCTCAAATAGAAGCTCTCAACTTATAAGAAGCGAGTGAAAAAATAAGTAGACAATTTCCTCACAACGTAGTGGACAAATTGAATGAAACTAGTATTTCACAAAATCGTCCACCCTCCAACTTGGAGCCCGTGGAACCCACTCTACCAAAGGTAGAGATGGAAATTTTTTCCATGGTGCTTGTCGATGGAGAAGAGTCTTTATTCGTACATGATATTGAGAAGGCATTTGGTCTACACCTCGATGAATGCCTTAGTAGTTTTTTCTCAACCTCTGATGTTCCCATGGACAACTCTTCCTCGAGAATCAAAAAATCAACCATTCTATTTGGTGATTCAGTTGCAGAAACTATCTCCTTTATGTGTGAGGAGATTTTTAGTGATGCCAACCAAAATATAAATGAAGAGGATTTGGTTGCAGCAAGGAAAAGAATTGTGGAGAACAAGATTCTAACATCCCCTGTCGTGGAGCAAATTGGCATGGCTCACTCTTCCATTCCTCTCGATGCAATGGGAAGAGTAGAAGATGAAGATAGGCTTCAAGATGTAAGTATCTAATGACATTTATGATTGACTATGTCTCATATTTGTACTCATTAAATATCTATGTGTAGGAAGCAATTGAAGTTGATACATTTGTAGGAAGGAGTGTTGGTGGGGTTGCCCGTGGAAGTGGCTCTTCCTTAACAAAGTGTGCAAGTGGAAAAAACGCATTATATGGTTTGATGCAAGCACCACGTGCTTAGTCTGAGAAGATAGATGCCTTCTTGATTACACATGGTTTTGAGAATAGTCCAACTAAGAGCACCTTATATGTTAAGCATGCTAATGGTGTGGTTCTTATCATTGTTGTCTATGTTGATGACATGCTCCTCACTATTCCTAATAAGAAGCACATTGTTGATTTTAAGGCTGAATTGCATGCCTCTTTTGAGATGTGAGATTTGGGGCATTTGCATCATTATTTGGGCATTCAATTTATGCAAGTTGATCGTGGAATAGCTTTGTCTCAAACAAAATATATTGACACATTATTACAGCATTTTGGCCTAGAAGACTACAAACCTATTTCCTCTCGTATTGAAAAAGGTTTATGGTTTGAGTCATTATGATGCTAGAAATGCATTTGATGTTGTTCTCTATTAGAAACTTGTTGGATGCCTAATTTACTTATGCATAACTTGGCCTCATATTCAGTATGTTGTCTCTCAGATAAGCAGGTTTATGGATTGTCCAAGTGTCCATCATTGGTAGGCAGTTAAGTGCATCTTTTGCTACTTGAGTGGTAGCCGACTACTTGGAGTATTAATTTTATCCCAAGGAGGAAACACTAACACCAAATTTACATGTTTTTTGACTCTGACTAGGTAGGTTGCTATGACACTCATGTTTCCACTAGTGGTTTTTGCTTCATGCTTGGTAGATCATGCATATCTTGGTTGAGCAAGAAGCAACCTACTATATCCACTTCTAGTTGTGAGGTTGAGTATAGGGAAACTTTCACAATGATTATGGAGTGTGTGTGGCTCATATGCCTTTTGGCTAATTTGGGTGTTGTTCACTCTTCTCCGACCACCATCCTCACTAATAGTGAGAGAGCACATTGGTAGTTACGAGGAACCATGTCTTCCATGCTCGCACAGAGCACATTGAGGTGCATTATCATTACGTCAGATAGATGTTCTCTCCTGGTGATATGAGTTTGGCATTTATGCCCACACAGGACAACATTGTAGATCATTTCACAAAGGCTCTACCTCCGGAGAAGCTTGAAGTTTCCCACAAAGCTTTGAACTTACTTCCTTTTGTGGATTCATCTCTTTCCACATAGCTTGACACTAACTTATACATGAGTGCCAACTCCTCATTCATGGCACGAGGATTTGTTGATATATTTTAGTAGTGATATGTGTGAACACACTTAGGACCAACAGGTCACTTATCTTTGTACATTCACTTTGTAATACATTCAGTATTGTATTTTGTGCTCCAAGCTTCTTCTTTTTCTTCCTTGTGCTATTTGTGTGCTTTTGTAGACCTCAGACTCTAATAGAAGCTAAAATCACCCCTAAACCATGAAAAATAACTCCTTTCTCTAACGACATGCTAACTCAAAGCTCTCCTTTAGTCTAGTGAGACATGCTCCTACGAATGATAAGTCATTTTCTCCCTTGACATAGAAGCAGAGTGATCAAGCGATGATAGCATGCCCAAATGGGTGCCACTAGACATTCATTTAGTAGCTCTTAAATAATAGAGAGTTCCCACACTCCCTAACGTGATATGATCACTGGAATTAATTTCTTTCTAATTGCGTTTACATAGATAATAGTTTCTCGTATTTGAAAAATTATAATGTATATCAATGTACTTAGTTTTGCATGGAGCAATTTGATTGGAGGCAAGTTAAACACAACTCGTCTTGTTATAGTTGATCGGTATCAGTCCACCTACACATAATGTATTCAAACAACTTCTTTTTCGCCATAAATCACATATCTTGGGCTAATGATCTATATCTTTAGTCGAATACAAAGCAATTGAGGATTTCTTCTTTGACTTATAAAATACCAAACTTCCACTTAATATTATGAATTGTCCACTTACGCTCCTTTTATCAATTCAGATTACATAAGGGTATACAACCTCCAGTAACGTAAAATATCATTTGAATATCTTAGCACCTCCATTGATATTTAATATGTGGAATCGATGTTTGTATGATCTTGTGATTGATGCATACAAAAGCGAGCCAACATTTTTAACTATATGAAAGAATTTTCAAGGACTCAAATTCGATCGATTTTATCATTGTCGTAGATAGACCGAGCTTAAGATTATAATTTGGTGCTTGAAGAAGATGATGCTCGAGTGGCTGAAGAAGCTGATGCACATGAGGGCTTCATGGTTGAAAAATACGACGCATGCTTCACAGAATTCTATTTATATCCATTGATATCTAATCGAATAGCATACATAATATTTAATGTCTCTCTCTTTATATATATATATATATATATATATATATATATATATATATATATATATATATATATATATATATATATATATATGTGTGTGTGTGTGTGTGTGTGTATATGTATGTATGTTCAAACTATCTTTTGTATCTATTTTATCTAATTTCGACCTTAATGTGAAGTCAGCTAATGCAATGTAAATAGAACGGTTTTGCAACATGAATGGTTATTTTTTGTTCATTAAAAAGTTCAACGAGTGAACTAACCCAAAAATTATGATTCTCCAAAGTCAAAACAAGAAAATAAGGTTCAATCTCAATAAAAAAGTCTTAAATAAAAAGTCAATGCTAGATATGATGGCATAGTCGACTTCAATTCAAATCAGTTGCTTGAGTTGACCTTGTGCTGATTGACCTTCGAACTCTATAGTTGCTAACTGTTCAAACATTTGCTTTGAGGTTTTCAACCATTCAGAAAGAGTAGATCTCAAAGATCGAAGTACTTTGAAGAAAGAAACCAAAAAAAGCGACCCCATGCAAAGCTTGGATAAAAAGTCGATGCGCCTTCAATTGGATCGCAAAAAACTTGCGTTTTGGGGATTTCCGTGATGGATCGTAAAAATTTGCGTTTTGCGTTTTTGGAGTTCCGTTGAAAAACGAAAGATGCTTTTACGCCGCTATGATAAGATCCTATAAACGTAGTCGTGGCACCTCATGATCATCATCATCAAGTGAAGTGAAGCAGACAGATCATCAGACAGATCCATTATATATACAGTCGTGTGGTCGTTTTTCCAATTGTTTGGAGTGAGCAGACAGATCGTCGGGTGAGCTCTTTTCTAGTAAGCGCATGTTGGACTGTGTGTGTGATCGTCTGTTTAAAGAATGTCCACAGAGAGAGAGAGAGAGAGTAAGAGCATCATCGAGCTACTGAATGCACAAACGAGGAACTCTGTCATCATGCACAGCATATTGTTTGCATCCTCTTCTAACATTGTTTCTCTCGTAACAGCTCGCAGGTTTCGGTCATCAACATTACCTCGGAATCTACTATCCATTGTTCGTCTCGTCAGATGGAGTATCGTAACATCGACATTACGATCGTTTCAGCCGAAGGTTTAAAGAAAGTCACGCTACTAAGCAAGATGCAACCCTACGCTGTTGTCTACGTCGTGGATCCACATATCGGCCTCCGCACTCAGGTAGACAAGCAAGGGGGGACAAACCCCGCTTGGAACCAACGACTGTCTCTTCCTGTATCGGATGCTCTCTTCCATAAGCCTGGGTCCTTTCTGAATGTGGTGATTTGGAGCAAGGGATCTCTTATGGGAGATAAGCTTGTCGGCAAGGCTTCTATACCATTGTCACAGCTCTTGCAAGAATCAAATCGTGAAGAGACTATGAAGACGTGCCCATTGAGGAGGAGTTCTTTCGAAGTGACAGGCGCTGTGCGGTTGTCTATACACGTATGCGATAAACTTACCACGCAAGCTGTGCCGTTTTGCCGAAGAGGTCCCCCTTCTCCTTGCCCTCAAAGGAGAGATCAGATGAATTTTTTCTGTGGATTTGTACCGATTTGTTGACGATCGATCCTTTGTGATATGAATTTTCAAAGCTTTCCCTTACTTTCCTAATAAATCTAACCTTGCTTTTCTTCATTTCGGGCTTCATCTTTAACTTCTCTATGCTTCAAGGAATGTTGTACTTCTCTTGTTTTCAATCTACGACCTCCAACTTTCTCCAATCATGCTCTATCTGTGGATGCACAAAGTATCCTTCATAATCCATAAGATTTTCTTTGTAGCAAGCTTAATACAATCATCGAGCAATCTCTACACTCTTTGCAGGTTTGATTTCTCGTATATTGAAGTGTTGTAATCTTCTCGTTAACGTTTGCAATTATGATATTGCACAGAGACTCCTTCAATTCCATTCATTCGTCCACGTCTTGTTGTTCTAATGGTTGAGTCTATGGTCTCTTGAGGTGCAAGTCTAGAGTTCAATCTCCGAGATGAACATGTAATGGCTTTGCCCAGTCCAAACTAGTTGAAACCAGTTGTAATTCAATGAAGTTCTCATGCATCACAACTTCTATCTCTATTCTCAATGATCTATACCGCAGATGAAAGTGCAAGCTTGACATCCTCTAGAGACACTCGCTAAACTCAATACGGAGGATCTCTTCTTTTGATCCATCATATATCATCGTTTGTTATGATGATATAGTTTTTGTATCCTCTTTCAACTCTGCATCCGAAGCTCTGTTCACCGGGATATCTATTGCCTCTATAACTTTGTACTTACCTCAAATGTTTTATACCCATCCATCACTTTTTAATCACCTCTCCATGGCAAGAGCCTCATTTGCATTCTCTATAGTGGTCATGCTATATACGTGAACTAACCATATCCCTCATTTAGTGCAGCACTTGACTTCATGAACATGACACAATGTGTTAATCTAGATTTTATATGTCCCTAGAGTGAGCACCTAAGCATTCATCATCAAAAACATTGTGTACGTGTGCCAGGAGTTATTCCAATCAAATGATAGTGCACTAATTAGTTTAAATCCACATATGAGTTCTCTCATCTTGCATGTATTCTCCTTACGGTACTAGAGTCCTAATTGTCTTCCTCTTTAACAACATTAACATAAATCTATTCATCAATTCCTTTATCAACTTCTGCATATCATCAGAGATTCTCAAAGATAAACATCTGTAGCAAACTGATGGCATGCAGTGTCTGATCATCTTTAAGAAACTGTATCATTGGATAAGGCTTGTAATTCCACACAAGATCCATGGCTTCCAAACTCTTGACATTGCAAATTAATCCAATTTATCTGATTTTAATTTTCTTCTCATGATCAATGTCATAATTTGTATGGACAAATCAAGCTTTGCAACTTTGATATTTACCTTTGTATCTCTCTGAACAAATCTCGATGGCTGCCTCCACAACACCATTATCATACATACATACATACATACATACATACATACATACATACATACGTGTGCACACACACACACACACACACACATATATATATATATATATATATATATATATATATATATATATATATATATATATATATATATATATATATATATATATATATATATATGCATATACACATACATACGTATACATAGCATACACACATACATATATACATACTACAACAATCTAAACTATTAGAACCACTAGCTTCTAGAGAGATGACTCTCCTCACAACCTTATACCTCTTTATATAACTACTTTAATCAATGATGATGACGTGTAACTAGAGTGCACAAGTGCATGTGTGATCTCCACCACTCCTTTGGTACCTTCCACAAGAGTCCACTAATGGTAGGCATAATCACCACTCAAGTTAAGTTTTTGTGGACTCGGTAACTCACGTTAACTAGAGGTAGAAGGCTCCAGAGCTCTTTGGGCAGAACTCTTTGCCCATGCTTCCCATAGGGGTTAAACCCAAGACCTCTATCTTAGAAACCTTGCGACTTAACCACTAGGCTAAGTGGAGTACTTGTTTTAGAGTGCACATGAACTTATGTGTAAGTATAGTATTGAGATCTTGGCCATACATATGACTGATCAAACAAGGTCAGATTTCAGGTCCATCTATATGAGATGGACATTGAAATCATAGACTTTGTTTTAAAACATTCTTCCCCCTTTACAAATATTTTTTTCCTGTACATCAAAGCTACATATAGTAACTCTTGGCGTACACCCAAGGCTCATGTTGTAGAATAGAAGTACATTTTTCTATCTCTATGGTGGGACTCACCTCATATTCCAAATGAATAGAGAAGAATAAATTGTTTGATCCCTATCCAAACAAGTGAAAAGACCATCTAGCTTTGCACTCGATAAATTGATCTAAGTGCAAACATAGGGAATGAATAATAAGGAAGGATCAAAAGACATCCCGGTGATGCTATTTCAGTGTTTTCACTTAGTGCTATCTAAGAACTTATATGTGAAATGTGTGGATACAATACACTATCCCATTTCTAGGCATCATTAGTGCATGGATTTAGTAACTAGGGTAGGATTTCTATACCAATCAAGACTTTGAGAACTCTTTCACTTGAATTTGATTTCGAAGTCAAACTAGAAGTGCACTTGACCCAAAAATCTAACTTATATGTTTGTACTATGGCTCCCTTCCAACCAACATTCACTTAATTAATTACCTGACTCGAAGACTATGGTGTCCTATTGGGGTTGAAAATCTTATGTAGAATGTAGGCGAAATGTGTGCCATTTACTTTTGGTCAACCTGACTTTAATGTGATCGAATAAAATCCAAAATGAAATTTGTCCAACATAGAACACTTTTTCTCAAAGACCAGTCTCATAAACAATCATCATTGTTTATGAAATTTGTAGGTAGAGGACATAGACAAGGCATGAGAAAATCTCAAAGCTCTTCACCTTGTGCCATATGTGGATTAACGAACTACATCACATAGCATTGTTTCAAGAACCCAAGAAACCAGAGAGGAAATAGAGGTGGATATGGAGTTTTTAAAGGTAGATACAACAATTCATATGGATATAACAATAGTAACTATAACAACAACTATCAAGCAGGATACAAAGGAAGAGAGACTACAACAACTACACTGATGATCATCCGCAAGAGGATTTTCTCCTACTCATGAACATGAAAATAAAGGAAGGTAAATTAGATGACCATGTGGTCTATATTGAATTCGGATGCTCAATCCATGTAGCAGGGAATGTGGCATTGCTTTCAAACTTAGAAGATTTGAAGAATAAGCCTGAGGTCCAAATAGGAGGTGATAGAAGACACTATATGGAAAAGATTGAAAAAGTAAAAACTCCAAATGGTAATATGAATCTATTAAGAAGAGTTCTCTATGTACTTAGTATTACTAACAACCTGATAAGTTTAGATCAATTGTGGAGAAAGGTTTGTAGGTGAGGTTCAAAAAGCATGGAGCCTATGTAGAGGATCCACATCAAAGTTTCAAGAGTGTAGCAAAAGTATAAAGAAGAGGAATATTGTTCACTTCTGAACTCCAAGACTCTAGGAACATAACATTGCTCAATTATGGTACTCAAACTCTATCAGAGCTAGAAGTTTGGCATAAGAGATTGGCTTACATTAGAGAGAGAGACCTACAACAAATTAGTAGAGGTCAATGTGTGCTTGGACTACATAACATTTCAAACCAACATATGATTTACAAGTGCAGTGCATGTCAATTTGGGGAATCTTATAGGTGAACATTCACAAAGAATGGGTACATACATGGAGACATTACGAAGCTTTTTGGCATAGATGATTGGGAAGCAAGCAAAGAGCCATACATCTTAGGGTCAAGGTATTATGTGTCTTCATAGATGATTGTAGTGGTTCGTCCATAATTTACTTCATGAAGCATAAAGATGAAGTGCTCTCATGTTTTAAGTAGTTTGTAGCTCTTGTGGAAAATCAAATAGGTAAAAACCTAACAATACTAAGGTTTGATGGAGTATTGAATACTTGTCCCATGAGTTTGATTCCTACTTGCAAGATAAGGGAATCAAGAGAGAGATAATCAAGAGATAGACACTTGAGTAGAATGGAGTAATAGAGGAAAAATAAGAGCCCTTAATTTACCGTTGGAACATGCTTGAACCTTTGGATTGAAATCTTGGTTTTAACCCTTGGGTATCTGTTCATATGTGCTCCCAATTGAATGATTGTGAAACTTGCAATTGATTTAACCTAAGCTATGGGAACCTAAGCCTTGGGAGAAGCTTCTCTAAGTTCCACCTTTGATGTATGTGATAGAAAAATTCTTATTTGATCTAGAAGACATGTGATATACTTTGGGAAATTGGAAGGGATCATCTGATCGCCTTGGGAAAATTTCCACATGAGGGACAATTGGCCAAACCCATGGACATGCACCTCGTTGGCCTAGAGGTATTTATATTGGTGGGGTTGGATGGGTGCATATGTGGTATGTCTAAGTTGAGGTGGTCCTAGTAGTTAGATTTGCTCTCTTGTACAAAGGTTTTGCATGAATTGCACCTCATATAAGGCAAACCATATCCTCCAATGATCATGCCTTGTGGTTTGATGGCCAAGAATAGCAAAAAAAGGCCTACAAAAAATAGGATGGCTACTATGCAATAAGAATATGATGCTATTATGAAAAATGTTACCTGGTCTTTATTTTATTTTCCTCTTGGGAAAAAGGCCATTGGCACTAAATAGGTATACAAGCTGAAATGTAAAACTAATGCAACACTTGAAATGTATAAGGCTAGGCTTTTTGCAAAAGGTTATGCTCAAGAGAGAGGCATAGATTTTGATAACACCTTTGCACCCACTTGTAAAACAACCATTATTCGTAGCATATATGCACTTACAGCTCATCATTGTTGGAATGTAGATTGATTGGACATTAAAAATGCATTTCTAAATGGTGACTTACATGAAGAATGCTATGTCTTTCAACCTATGGTTTTTTGCAAAAAGGGCATGAAATCAAAGTGTGCAAGTGGAAAAAGGCATTATATGGTTTGAAGCAAGCACCACATGCTTAGTCTAAGAAGATATATGTGTACTTGATTACACATGGTTTTGAGAATAGTCCAACAGAGAGCACCTTATATGTTAATCATGCTAATGGTGTGGTTCTAATCATTGTTGTCTATGTTGATGACATGATCCTCACTAGTGCTAATAAGAAGCATATTGCTGATTTCGAGGCTGAATTACATGAATCTTTTGAGATGTGAGATTTGGGGATTTGCATCATTGTATTGAGCACATACATACCATGTACACTTCTGTGGATACCGCTTATGTACGTCCATGTGGTCATTTATATAGCAGTTACATTTTTGCATAAGCCTTTTACATTTGATAAAGAGGGACGTGGTGAGGTTTTCTTAAATAGGAGACACCCAGATGTCAGGGTCTCTTCAGTGATGCAGATTGAAGACTTACCCAACCTCGCCATAGAGATGTATGATAGTTGTTCATAGGTGCTCGATAATTCTAGTTGGCTTCTATTGGGTAATTGATTATATGCAGTGGAGTCGGTAATTCACAATGTAGGAAAACATATCAGTACTTGTGGTTTTATGATGATGTATGTGATCAAAGACAAGTCAGAAGTATTCAACACATTCAAACACTATCATGTGTATGCAGAGAGAATTACAGGTCATAAGTTGAAGAGACTAAGGTCAGATGGAGGGGGAGAGTATTTCTCTAATGAGTTCAGTGATTACTTGTGGAATGCAGGTATAAAAAGGGAAATTACTTGCAGGTACTCTCCTCAACAAAATGGTGTAGCAGAAAGGAGGAATAGAACTCTTGTTGAGTCTGCAAGATCCATGATGAAGGAGAAGAACTGCCCAAATTATTTGTGCGCTGAGGCTGTAAATACAGCTACTTATTTGGTTAATAGATTACCATGTAAAGCCTTGCAGGGTATGACACCTTATGAATCTTGGTGGGGAAAAAGACCTACCTTGGATCATTGCAAAGTATTTGGATGTTTGGCATATGCATATGTGCCATCACAATTAGGGCACAAATTGGAACCTAAAGCTGAAAAATATGTGTTGATGGGTTATGATGATAAGCAGATGGGATATAGGTTGTGGAGTCCTTCCACAAAACAATTTCTTGTATCAAAAGATGTTACATTTGATGAGCAAGGTACTTGGTATGTAGGTACAATCAATATTAATACAGGTGATGAAGAAGTTGTGAGTCAAAAGAAAGGTAAATCAAAGGTTCAGATATTTGATGAACAAGAGAATAATGAAGTGCAGGTTGAAGTTGAAGAAATGCCAAGATTTGATACAGAGTGTGATGAACCAGAAACCTCAAGGAGTGGAGAAATCAGAAGGTCATCAAGACACAAGTGGCAACCTACAAGGTATAGCTATGACACTTCTTTTTTGGCTACCAAAGATTATGCTTATATGATAAAGGCAGATGAAGACCCTTCTACATATGAAGAGGCAAAAGGTAAGGAAAATTGGGAGAAAGCTATGCAAGAAGAGTATGATGCATTGATGGAGAATCAGACATGGGATTTGGTTCCTAAACCAAATAGCCAAAAGATCATTGGATGTAAATGGGTCTACAACACAAAGAGGTTTGCAGATGAAAGTGTGTCTAGGTATAAAGCTAGACTTGTTGTGAAAGGGTTTGCTCAAACATATGGTATTGATTATGATGAGACCTATAGTCCTGCGGCAAAGATGACAACCATCAGGACACTCATAGCTATTGCTGCATGTAAAGGTTGGAAATTATGTCAATTAGATGTGAAGAATGCTTTTTTGAATGGTTATATTTCAGATGATGTTTTCATGGAGCAACCCCAAGGATTCAGAGATGGAAGGTATCCAGATCATGTATGTAAGCTCAAGAGAGCTTTGTATGGTTTGAAGCAGGCCCCAAGGGCATGGAATTATAGACTTGTGAAGTTCTTGAAAGAACTTGGATTTCAAGTATCTAAGGCAGATAGTAGCTTGCTTATTAAAGCAAGTGATGATGGGTTCATTTACATGTGTATATATGTTGATGATATAATTCTTACAGGTACAGATGAGAAAGGCATTCAAAGCCTAAAGAAGCAAATGGAGAAAGAATTCAAAATCAGTGATTTGGGAGACTTTTCATACTTTTTGGGCATGGAGATTTCATACACTCAACATGGAGTGTATGTAACTCAAGAAAGGTATTTGAAGAACTTGTTGATCAAGTTTAAGATGAATGATTGCTGGGTGGCACCTACTCCAATGGAGGTGAATCACAAATTGAGTAGATATGGAGGTGAAGAGTTCAAGGACATGAAACAATATCAGAGTTTGGTTGGTATTCTGATCTATGCTACATTAACTAGGCTTGACTTATCATATGCAGTTGGAGTATTATCTCAATTCATGCATTGCCCTAGGAAAGAACATTGGATTGCAGGTCAAAGAGTGTTGAGGTACATTAAGGGTACACTCAAAGAAGGTTTGTATTATGGTTTTACATCAAATACAAATATCAAGATATATAGTGATGCAGATTGGGCAGGTAATCCAGATGATAGGAGATCAACTTATGGATACTTGTGTTATGTGGGACATAAGTTAATTTCTTGGTGTTCAAAGAAGCAACATACAGTTGCTTTATCATCCACAGAGGCTGAGTATAAAGGTATGGTGGAATCTGCAAAGGAAGTGATATGGCGTAAGACTCTTATGAAGAGTTTTGACACCATATAAAGTACAACCATTTATGGAGATAACATGAGTTCATTGTATTTAGCTGCTAATCCTATGTTTCATGCTAGGACCAAACATATTGAAATTCATTATGACTTTCTAAGAGAGAAGGTGATGGATAAAGAGATTGAAGTCATACATACTTCAACAAAAGATCAGATAGCTGATATGCTTACCAAAAGCTTGGATGGACCAAAGCTACAGAGATTCAAAGACATGGCAGGCATAAAGAAGATAGAGAAAACCTCAATTGATGTTTGAGGGGGAGCTGTTGGTGCAGGGCACTCAACAATTGAAGTTTTGGAAGTCAAGGACTGAAGAAAAGACCAAATTATGAAGCATGGAAGAAGTTCATATTCAGAAGATAAAGAATTGTACACATATGTACATTAATTTAGAGCCAGCTCACTTATGTCTTTGATTAGTCATAAGCTTGTAAATTTTTGTCTATATATACTATGGAAAGTGTCGGGGCAAGTATGAGAGAGCATGAGAATAGAGTAATCAGGAGTTGTAAGAGTCATTAGACATCTTAGAAGTGAGTTAAGACTCTCTCATCACTCAGTTGTAATTTTTCTCAAAAATGAAGAAAATGTTGCACCCGATATTTTTCAGTTTTCTCCTTGTGTGTTAGATCTTTTGTGAAATGCTTTTGTACAAGTCTAAGTCTATAGGTGATTGACATCTGTACAAATTTTTAGCTTCCAATTGTGATCAGGCTGAGAGAATTATGTGTAGGAACATTCATATGTGAAGAAGTGTTCACTGGTTCCTGAAACAGGCGCAAAATTCGAAGTCAATGTTTTGATCATTTCTCCTTCCACAGTTTAAAGTTTTGAGCAAGCAAGCACTTAATCTTTAAGTTGGAAGGTAAGCTACTTGTGGCTAAAAGCATGGAGAACCATGTCTTAGAAGTTGCAGGTGTCAAATTCGACTCTACAGGGAGACAGTTTTAGACATAGGTAACTTGTTGAGTTCATTTCTCAAGTTCTACTGAATCTTTTGGAGTGATTCAACTTGGAGAAGGTGCGCAATCTATAGGCAACATCGTATGCAAAGTTTCATCAAAAACTTTTCAAAATTGATAGATCAATGAGAGAGATATGTGCAGTAGACTTTCTGTAGAGTGATCATCTTCACAGATTTTTCAAAATCTTGATAATTGAGTATTGATCTTCTAAAATTGGTGAAGGTTTGAGTTATTCTTGTTATAGAGGTGCTCTAAATACAAGAGTAACTTGTTCTTTTGGAGATTAACACTCTCCATCATTTGATATCCTCTTCCTCTCTGATTCTTGTAGTTCCTGAAACACTCATCTGTAGTATGATTTGATAAACCACAAATGTTGCATGGTGAGGAGTTATAGGATCTCCCCCTACCTTGCTTACCTCCTCTGCCCCTTCCTCTTGATGATCTACCTCTCCCTGCATAGTTGGCTTGGGAGGTAGTGCCTTCATCTTCTCCTTTCTTGTTCTTGCCTTTATCTTTAGCTTTATCTTTATCACTGTATAGGGCAGAAGAGTTATTACCTTTGGATGTATCTCCATTCTTGTTGAGCTTGGCTTCATGAGTGAATAGTTGTCCCATGAGAGTTGTAAGGTCTAGAATCTGCATGTCCATGTAAAGATCCATGGCAGTGGTGAAGCTTTCCCATTTGTCATCAGCTTTGATCCCATTGATCACTTGCCTTACAATCTGCTCTTCTTTAATCTCTTCTCCTATGCTTGCTAACTCATCTGCTACATCTTTAATCTTCGTTAAAAACTTTGAAATAGCCTGCTTAGGTTGCTTCCTTAGTGTAGTGAATTCAATCCATAATTTATTTTTCCTGGCCCTTGTGTTGGAAGAAAAGTAGGATGACAAGGGTTCCCAAGTTTCTTGGGATGTCTTACAGTTTCTAATATGTGCCAAAAGAAATTCAGAGATGGAGTTGAGTAAATAAGACCTTGCTAATGCATCCTTAGCACACCATGTGTTGAGCTTCTCATGTTCTTCCTTTGTTGGCAATCCTCTTGTTTTGAATGAGGGCAATTCCTCATCTCTTGAGATGTATCCATAAAGACTCCTTCCTTGTAGGTATGTCTTCATCCTTAGAGACCATGCCTGATAGTTGTTCCTGTCCAATTTATCAATAAATGAAGGAAAACCATCTCCCATTTTACCTTAGTTTGCTCTCATACCATTGTTGGGAATGATGGATGGACACTCCAAGAGAATGAGTAGGTACTGCCAAATCCTGCTTTGTACCAGCCCTTTGATGCTTCAGAGTTGATAAGTGGACCTCCTTAGATTTCCAATGACACCATAAAATGTCCTATCTACTTTGGAAATGATGTGTGTAAAGATTGAATCAAAACAGATAACTTTGGACTTCAAGATCTCAAGAAAACCTTCTATTTTTGTCTTGACACCTGCTGGATCTTTTGCTCAGTATGACAAGTACAGTAGGAATTGAAAAATTTCCTTTCAAGGGTATCTAATTAGCTTAGCAAGCTAACTATTCCAAGTGGTATGATATAAAAATATTAACTATGCTCAGAGAAATCAATTTAGCAAGTAAACCTTTACCCCCGATTTTTTAGGACTGTTGCAGATTTTGACCATTGATCACCTCGACAAGCTTTTCTCTAAAATTACTGAATATAATCTCTTCAAATTTTGCGAGCATGTAGAACACTTTGCGTTGGTTCTAACAAGCTATAGATCTTTGAATTTGGTGAAGAAACGGCTGAGATATGCTCTCCACAAGTTGACAGACTTTCAAGTACTATGACAGAGAACTCAGAAATCAACAATGTAGATATATGTATTAATGAACACTTGCATACAATTCCATTGACATGAAGATCATTGCCTAATGGTGTAGATAGGTGTGGGCTAGAGTGTAGGTCTCACACACACTCACAATTGACAGAGATGAGCTCAGAATTGATGAGTCTTACCCGCGACTTTTCCATGATCATTTTTATAGTAGTTGAGTTAAATTTTGAATTTGAATTCAAACTTTTGGCTCTCTTCAATCATCCTCCTACATCCTAGGAGATTTCCATCAATCAAATCTAACTCTTTTACGAGCTCCTTTTGGTAGGTGTTTACAAAGATTCCAAAGTCAAAAAATGACTTTTACAAAAGAGTAAAGTGGTAATTAACCACTAGCATTTGTTCCTATGCTTCTCCATATGTGTATGTACTTTAAGGTATCCTTCAAGCCAAATGTGTAGGCTTGTGACTTGCACCAACAAGAATACCAATGAGTTTGGTGTAGTTGATCTCGATACGGAAGCAAGAACCCAAGGAAAAGAACCACTATGAGACAAACCTAGGACACCCAAAGGGAAATCTATACCTAGAAGAGTACTAAACCTAGAATGGATCCTTGAGAATAATAGAAGTATAGAATTGTTTCTAAATAAGGAAACTGATGAAGCATTTTGGAAGTATCGAATGGAACAACCTAGTGAGGTAGGCTCCAGCACGATTTACGAATTCAAGGACCTAGATACACCTGGAAAGGTTGTATACCTAGATGATACATCAGAACGAGTATTTGTAGTGTCGGACCACGCAAGACTTGTCTACACATGGAGAGGTGAGTTAGTATTCCCTCCATCACGAACAAATGTAAACACGAGCCATTAGGGTGCTGGGACATCCTTAGCCCATGGTATTTAAAGAGAGAAGAACAAAGAGAGACCAGAAGTAAGTTTCACTCATCTCATAGGGAGAGATAGACCAACCAGGGATACCGATAGATTGGAAAGACAAAGGGAACCAAGAATACCAGGTGGTAGAGATGATTTTCCTCTACCTAGACCACATGAACATCCCAGGAAACTAAGACCCAATCAATTAGTAAAGTCAAAGAAAAACTACTTCCATGGGACTGGAGATCCCTATGACCATGTTGCATAATTTAAGCAGGTGCTATGAGCAAAGCAAGTAGAAGACATGTTCATGTAATACAATGCATTTGGACTAACATTAAAGAACACGGATTTAACTTTGTTCCAACTATTGTAACAAAGGCAATTTAGAGATGTCCATCACTTGTCAGTCATTCATGATGGAATTCTCTAAAAGTGGAATGAGACATGACACTTCTTCGTTAATTCACAGCTTCAAACAGACCCCTCAGGAAACATTCACACTTGCAGGACAGAGGTTTAGACAATATGTTGAGAGATGTCCGATGCAAGAGTTATCCTCACAAGCCAAGCAAGTGTCATTGTCTTTAGATGGCCTCTTGAGCTCGAAAGTACACTCCTATGTGTACTTAAAGGAACCCAGAACACTAGCGCAATGTGTAAGCATTTTTTTAGACATTGAGGACAATCTAGGAGATGAGTTGGAACTCTCAAAGGTCTATACGGACTCAGATTGTTCATCTCTAGCATCCTCAAAACTTTCTAGCTCGATAGAAGACCTAAGGCTCAGAAACTAAGAGTTTCTAGCAAACAAATGCCTAGGTTAACAACAAACAAGTGTTATTACACCTATGGTGGTGATCATATGGCAAATGTGTGTCCCAATGTAACACAACTACAAGCCAATGCTAGTGGCCAATACTGTACGATTGAGAGATGATACACGAATCACACGGCCCAAGACTGCCCATACAATAAACAAGTACTCTAATAGAACTATCTGCGAGCATACCCCCAACCAGGTAGGTATCAAGGTCAATACAATGCTCAACCTCATTACTATATGCCTCCTCCGAACTATCCTTATCAGGCTCAACAGACACCTTACCCTGTTTTAGCATAGCAGCCACCCCCACCAGCAAATGTCATCCCCGTCAAATATGCTGCTACAGAAGAGAATCTCAATAGGGCTTTAGTGCCTTCTTCACCCTTGATCACTGAAAGTGAACCCAATTCTAATAGTTTTGACTCTACCCATGTAGATAGCCCACCCGCATATTATACAGAGTCACAAAAACATATGGAAACATATCAATATGATACTCCACCATTGCAACCCTGTTGGGAGCCTGACTATGCCAATGTGATGTATGCAAGCCCTAATCCGGGACCCTAGTTGAGACAGCAAATGTTGGAGCAAGCAATCTTCAAATCCTTTTGTTTTTAAGAGCTTCTTATTTTTCATAGCGAAAAACCAAAACATATATCATATGACCCTACATTTAGTTTTCGTAGTTTACACCCATATGACCCAAAGTTTAAGGAGAAAAGAAATATGTGAAAAAACTCTTCACTTGTGTTGAAGAATCACTCACGAATTTGACGTACAGACAAAGGAAGATAAAGAGAAGCAAAATCAAATATTCAGAAAATCAAAAGCCTTAATGAAGGGACAAATTCACGACCGTTATGTACAGTACAGAATCGTGCAGAATCAGAGTTCGTTACACCGAATCAAACTGTATATACAGAGAGAACGTGCATAAGAATAATAAGAGGGAAGTGTGAGATAGAACGTGCGTGAGAAGAGCGTGCAGTATAAATAAGAGCACAAATAGAAGAAGAGAGAGAGAGGGAGAGACAGAGAGAATATGAGAAAGTGAGAAGATGCCAGAGATCGCGTATGTATGACTGAAGAGAGAGTGAGTGAGAAGTTTTTCAGAAGACGCCATAGATCGCGTATGTACAGATGAATAACAGAAACCTGAAATGTCGGGTGTTCATCTGAGAGAGATGGTAAAACGAAACTACTCAGTGTAGGAGAGTTTCCATAGCTTGAGCAAGAAGAAGCCAAGCTAATTTGTACACATCTTCTCTAATAGAAAACACATGTTCATGTGGAAGTTTGCGCGCACTGTTCGTATGTGAAGAACTCTGAGTATTTTCATGTTACGGTAGAAAGTTCATTAACCGTCAACAGTTACAGCTCGTTAGTAAATGTATCCCTTGGTACTCTCCCAGTAAATGAATGTCTCGGTCAAATACAGTTATCTTAGTAAACGAATGTTTCAGTCAGTTACAGTTTTCTCAGAAAACGAGTTTTCCAGTAGAACAACGAAGTATATCTCGCAGAGTAAGTTCAAGGTTTGTATGAGAGTTAGCTTATCTTATAGCTAGACATCTCTACTATCAGTTCATCGAAGATTTTGGTCAAATGGATATGTACACACAGTACAAAGTCTAATCGGAAAGAGACATTCTGAACCAGAGAAGTTTTCTCTTAAACTTCAGAAAGTGTTCACTCAGTGAAGGAAGTTCACGCATCACTCCCTTACTTCTTGTATACTCACTTGAACTAATTACAAACAGAATAGGAGTTGATTCCGGTAAGATTCCGGTATAACTACGGTGTCAGTCTGGTGACAGTCAGGTGGAGTTCCAGTGGAATTTCCAGTGAATTCAAGATGTAGTCTTATATGTTTAAGCGACAGTAACTTTGCTAAGCTACTGCTGATTATAGAGGTGTTCTAATATCACTCTAGCTTGGCAACCAATATTTCGGTGGTGCAGCAAATTCCGCAGGCTTGACAAGGTTCGGGCCTTTGCCGCGTCGACCATAACAAGTGGTATCAGAGCGAAAGTTAATCGCCAACAGTGGTATTAGAGCCCAGGTTATTCATCATAATTGATATCAGAGCCAGAATATCCACCCTCAATTGGCGTCAGAGCCGTGAGATCCAAGAAGTGGGTTCAGAGCCAGCATACCGAAATCGGTAACACAGAGCAGGTTAACCACAAGAGTGGAACCAGAACGAGAAAGATTCTGAAGAACAAAAAGATTCTCAAAAGTTCACCGGAAGTAACAGAAACAAGAAGATCATGGCAGATCATGTCCAAATTGATAAATTGGACAGAGATAATTATCCCGCATGGGTAATGCACATGGAAGCCTTACTTATGAGTAAGGACTTAATGATGTATGTGACCGGAGAAGAAAAGAAGCCGACTTTCGAAGATGATAGTCAACCAGAAAAAGAAGAATTAGAAGCCTTGAAGTTGTGGCAGAAGAAAGATGCAACGGCAAGAGCTTACATTTATAATACCGTTTCAGACCATCTACTACCGCACATTAGAGGTCTGGAGAAAGCGGAGAACATATGGAGTGCGTTGGAAGATCACTTCCAAAATACTACGAAAGCTAGGAAGGCCAGCTTATGGTCCGAGTTCACAACGTTCAAAAATAAGGCGAGTCAAAGCATTAGTGACTATGTTACTAAGATGAAGGATCTAGCAGATAGTCTTGGATCCATAAATGAAGATGTCGAAGATCACACATTGATAGCGCAGCTGCTAACAGGTTTGAGAGGAGATGAAAGGTGGAAACCTTTCGTACTCTCAACTGAACTTTCTTTAAATCATTTTGTACTAGATTTAAATCAGTTGCTTGGTTTGATGCTCACATATGAGCAAGACCTGAAAGGAGATGCAGATAAAGGAAAAAGTTCTGCAATGTACATGAAGAACAAGAAGAAAGACAAAGGTAAGTCAAAAGACGAAGAAGAGTCGAGTTCTCAAGCTTATTATGCAAGAGGTAAAGGCACCGGCAGAGGAAGAGCAAGAGGTTTTGGAAGAGGAAGAAGTAGCCAGAATAACCACAAGAAGGCTTGCTGGATCTGTGGACTAAGTAATCATTTGGCTCATGATTGCTGGCACAATCAACAAGGATCAAATCAGAACAGTAATAGCAGAGGCAGAAGCGGAAGATATCAGAATAACTTTCAAAGAGGAAGACAAAATCAAAGAGGAGGCTATGGTAGAGGTGGAGCAAGAAGTTGGGGACAGAATCAATCCTACAACACCACCTACAACAACTACGCAAATGACACTCAGAATGAAAGTCATACATCATTGATGATGAACTCAATCAGCACATTAGATAACGAAGACGTGAAGGTATTTTACATTGATTCTGGATGTTCTAATCACTTGTCAGGAAATATAGATTTGATGTCAGAATTGGAAAAAGGAAGTTCCAGTCATATTGTTCAAACAGGTGACCATACGAGGCATAGTGTACTTTCAATCGGAAAAGTGAAGTGTAAGAGTGGAGCAGATTTGCTAACCAATGTTTTGTATGTTCCAACAATACCAAAAAACTTAATTAGTGTAGGACAGATAGTTGAGAAAGGTTTTCAAGTCAGATTTACAAATGAAGGAGTATTTGTAGAAGATCCCGAGAACGGATACAATCAGATCGTCTCTGGTAAGAAAGAAGGCAGACCCTTTACCTTAAGAGTACAAGGGAACATCGACCAAGCGCTGCTCACACATGGTGAAAAGGTGATTACAGGACTTGATCTCTGGCATAAGAGATTACGTCATTTCAATGAAAAAGGAATTAAAGCTATGATAGCGAACCAGTCAGTACTAGGATTACCGAATGTACAGAATCAACATATGATTCACAAGTGCTAAGCATTTCAGATGGGAAAAGCCCACATGTTACCTTTCCAGAAGAAAGGATTCAAACATGATGGAGTACTCGAACTCATTCATACAGATGTATGGGGTCCAACAAAAGAAGGATCAATCAGCGGATCGAGGTATTATGTTTTATTCATTGATGACGCTACAAGATGGATAACTCTTTATGTTTTGAAAGAGAAATCAGAAGTGTTTGGAGCTTTCAGGCATTTTCATGCATATGTTGAAAGACTTACAGGACGAAAGCTGAAAAGACTGAGGTCTAATGGAGGGGGAGAATACTTCTCTCGAGAGTTCAATGATTATCTTTGGAATGCAGGCATTAAGAGAGAAATAACCTGCAGGTATACACCGCAACAAAACGGTGTAGCAGAAAGAAGGAACCGAACTCTAGTTGAGTTTCCACGAGCTATGCTAAAAGAAAAGGATTGTCCAAAATATCTTTGGGCTGAAGCTGTAAATACAGCTACATACTTGGTAAACAGATCACCATGTACGGCATTAGATGGAATGACCCCCTATGAAGCCTGGTGGGGAAAGAAGCCAACACTTGATCATTGCAAAGTGTTTGGATCAGTAGCTTATGCTTATGTACCGTCACAACTCAGACATAAGCTCGAACCAAAAGCAGAGAAATATGTTTTCGTCGGATATGATGAAAAGCAGATGGGCTACAGGTTATGGAGTCCTCTAACAAAACAGTTTACTGTTTCCAGAGATGTTACATTTGATGAACAGAAAAGCTGGTATACAGATCAGAATCATACACCGGAAGAATTCGAAGAAGAAATAGAAGAAAAGAGAAAGGGAAATCAATTGTGCAGGTGAACAGAGATGAAGATCATATGCAGGCAAGTACGTCCAGGATCGGATCAGGTATGAGAAATGAAGATGAACAGGTATTTGATGAAGACGTGTATTCAAAAGAGTTTGAACCAAGAAGGTCAAACAGGAATAGAACACAACTAGAAAGGTATTCCTATGATACCTCGTATATAACTCAGAAAAATTATGCATATATGGTCAAAGATGATGAAGAACCTCAGAACTATGATGAAGCTAAAGGCAAGAAGCAATGGGAAGAAGCAATGGAAGAAGATTTTATCGCACTGGAAGAGAACAAGACATGGGAACTTGTTCCGAAACCAAACGGCAAGAAAGTGATAAAAAATAAATGGGTTTTCAAGATTAAGAAACTTGCAGATGGAAGGATAGCCAGATACAAAGCCAGACTCGTTATCAAGGGCTATGCTCAGATGAATGGCATAGATTATGACGAAACGTTCAGTCTGGTGGCAAAGATGTCAACCATAAGGACAGTGATTGCTATAGCAGCATCAAAAGGATGGAAACTAAGTCAGCTAGATATAAAGAACACATTTCTAAATGGATATATATCAGATGAAGTCTACATGGAACAACCGGAAGGGTCTGTAAGTTCCAGATACCCAAATTTTGTTTGCAGATTAAGAAAAGCACTTTACGGACTGAAGCAAGCTCCAAGAGCTTGGAATTACAGACTTGTGAAATATCTCAATGAACTTGGATACCAAAGTTCGAAAGCAGATGCAAGTCTACTCATCAAGAGAACAGAAGAAGGTATGATCTACATTTGCATTTATGTAGACGACATTATAATCACAGGTACTTCAGATGAATGAATTAAAGAAGTAAAGAGATTACTCGAAAAGGAGTTTCAGATCAGTGACCTTGGAAAGTTGTCATACTTTCTAGGAATGGAAATCACATACACAGATCATGGTGTATATGTTATGCAAGAAAGGTATCTCCTAAACTTACGGAAGAAGTTTAATATGGAGAATTGCAGAGAAGCCTCAACACCACTTGAAGCAAATCATAAACTCAACAAATACAGTGGTGCAGAGTTTAAAGATATGAGGAAATATCAGTCGTTAGTGGGAAGCCTAATCTACGCTACACTAACACGACCGGATCTTAGCTATGCAGTGGGAGTTCTCTCACAGTTCATGCATTGTCCAAAGGATCAACATTGGGTTGCTGGACAGAGAGTTCTTAGATATATCAAAAGAACTATAAATGAAGGATTATATTATCCTTTTACGTCAGACATACAGCTGAGAGCATACAGTGACTCAGACTGGGCAGGAAGCCAGGATGACAGAAGGTCAACACATGGGTATATGATATACCTAGGAGATAAGCTAGTAAGCTGGTGTTCGAAGAAACAACACACAGTGGCTCTATCGTCAACAGAAGCAGAATACAAAGGACTTGTAGAAGCAGCTAAAGAAGTGATATGGATGCAGACCTTGTTCAAAAGCATGGGTATTGATCAAGGTATACCCATCATACATGGAGATAACATGAGCTCGTTGTATCTTGCAGCAAATCCAGTATTTCATGCAAGAACAAAGCACATAGAGATTCAGTATCATTTCCTGAGGGAAAAGGTAATGGAGAAGGAGATAAAAATAATATACACTCCGACAAAAGATCAGATTGCAGATATTTTGACAAAGTGCTTGGATGGAACAAAGACAAGCAGATTCAAAGAAATGGCAGGTATAAAAGAAAGAAAGATATCTGAAGACAGGAAGAGTCAAATTAGTGATTGAGGGGGAGCTATTGAAGAATCACTCACGAATTTGACGTACAGACAAAGGAAGATAAAGAGAAGTGGAATCAAATATTCAGAAAGTCAAAAGCCTTAATGAAGGGACAAATTCACGACCGTTATGTATAGTACAGAATCGTGCAGAATCAAAGTCCGTTACACCGAATCAAACTGTATATACAGAGAGAACATGCATAAGAATAATAAGAGGGAAGTGCGAGCTAGAACGTGCGTGACAAGAGCGCGCAGTATAAATAAGAGCACAAATAGAAGAGAGAGAGAGGGAGAGACAGAGAGAATATGAGAAAGTGAGAAGACGCCAGAGATCGTGTATGTATGACTGAAGAGAGAGTGAGTGAGAAGTTTTTCAGAAGACGCCATAGATCGCGTATGTACAGATGAATAACAGAAACCTGAAATGTCGGGTGTTCATCTGAGAGAGATGGTAAAAAGAAACTACTCAGTGTAGGAGAGTTTCCATACCTTGAGCAAGAAGAAGCCAAGCTAATTTGTACACATCTTCTCTAATAGAAAACACATGTTCATGTGGAAGTTTGCGCGCACTGGTCGTATGTGAAGAACTCTGAGTATTTTCATGTTACGGTAGAAAGTTCCTTAACCATCAACAGTTACAGCTCGTTAGTAAACATATCCCTTGGTACTCTCCCAGTAAATGAATGTCTCGGTCAAATACAGTTATCTCAGTAAAGGAATGTTTCAATCAGTTACAATTTTCTCAGAAACGAGTTTTTCGGTAGAACAACGAAGTATATCTCGCAGATTAAGTTAAAGGTTTGTATGAGAGTTAGCTTATCTTATATCTAGACATCTCTACTAACAGTTCATCAAAGATTTCAGTGAAATGGATATGTACACACAGTACAAAGTCTAACCAGAAAGAGACATTCTGAACCGGAGAAGTTTTCTCTTAAACTTCAGAAAGTGTTCACTCAGTGAAGGAAGTTCATGCATCCCTCCCTTACTTCTTGTATACTCACTTGAACTAATTACAAACAGAATAGGACTTGATTCCGGTAAGATTCCGGTATAACTACGGTGTCAGTCTGGTGACAGTCAGGTGGAGTTCCAGTGGAATTTCCAGTGAATTCAAGACGTAGTCTTATATGTTTAAGCGACAGTAACTTCGCTAAGCTACTGCTGATTATAGAGGTGTTCTAATATCACTCTAGCTTGGCAAACAATATTTTGGTGGCGCAGCAAATTTCGCAAGCTTGACAAGGTTCGGGCCTTTGCCGCATCAACCATAACAAGTGGTATCAGAGCGAAAGTTAATCGCCAACAACTAGTGCATCAATAACGAAGCTCATTCCTTAAATCATGGAAATAAAATCTACATTCCTTTTAGAAAGCAATTCACATGCGGTGACTTTGCCGCTTGTGATCACTTGTATATAAGCATGTAGAAAATCAATGAAACATTGGGGGTGACGATTCATTTCTTATGATGCATTTGGTGCAACCATCTACCTCCCTGCTCCTCCTTCTTTCTCTTTATCACACATGCTTCATTCCCCTGTGCACACTTCACTTATCTATAGTGTTGTGTAGCTACAGACGATAGCGTATTGATCATTCGCATGTTGCAACTTGAGTGTTATGAGTATTCGTACAAGATCGTGTAATCAAAGCTTCACATGTGTTCTTGATTATCGTGTGCCAAGAGAGCGTGGCCATATGATGTTCACTACAGTACATGGAATGCTGTGAGAATAGAATGTGCATAGGACTATGTCCGCTTTTACAGTTATATGTATCAATAGTTTAGATGAAAATATTTATATACTCTAAGAATCATATTCTGATATACGTGTGGAATGATGCTCATATGAACCTGTGCAGAAAAAGTTTGTATTGGTAGATGTCTATCTATGCACAATTCACTGCATGTACACAGTATTATAATGATTACCCATACAACGCAGTTCAACGTTTATGTGTAACGTATACATTCACGCAATAGGAGATCATACTGTATACATTCATTTGTCTTGACATAAGGAAGCATGAGTATATGCAATTCATATCAGCATAAATATCTATAAGAACATAGACGGTATACGCAGAAGTCTTGCAACGTTAAGTTATCACATGTCTCTTGTGACTGTAAACTCTATTTGATCGTAGACAATATGGATTATACACATAGCGCTTGATTCTAAGCATTATATGTTTATGCACTCAACATAATCGTGTATGTCAGGAGTCTACCATATGCATACCATGTCCTATACATATTATCAGAATATTATGATATTCATATATTGAAGATCACTCCAGAATGAAGATAGAGCTCATTCAGTATACATGCAGAATAGAATCTTGCTGATATACATGTACAATCAGTCCGCATCATTGTTCTCAAGTTTTTTTCAGGTTACGGACAAGACTTCTACATGCACACAATAGCGAATCGGTCAAACATGTGTGGTGGAAGTTCATAGCTGCAGACATCATTGATGTTCGCAACAACACTTCGAAGCTGTAGATATTCGTAATCTAATGTCAGATCCTAAGGATGCTACTCAGAGTTTTGTAAGACACATATTCATGAGTAGCCATTTATGTTCTATATATACAACATCAGGATTCTTGTCAACAAGTTTCTATGGTGAAAGTTTGACGACATATTGGCATATCAACAATGTTTTATGCAGGCAACTTATTACTCTCATGTGCCAATGATATATTGTTGGATACATATGTTCGTAAAGGAGAACTTCACACACTTAGAAAAGATTCACATGTACGATCCTTGTAGTACAAGTGTATATAAAGGTTATTGTATTCTCAAGTACTTCATATGAAAGTCCGTTATTGTTCTCATGATCCAAACCGAATGGAAGCACACTTCCGCAAATGTACAATTCTTTGGAGTTAATTAACACTATATGTATCCATTCACGTTTCCGCATTAGAGTGTATACTCACTCACAGCAAACACCACAGGGCCCTAAAGGACCATCCTTTAGGTTTGAAGGAGATCATTTCATTAAGGATTGTCCACATCCTCCCATAGTAGGATAGTCACAATACTGTAACATACAACGTTTTTGTGCCGAGTGTGGTAAAGAGCATGTCATAAGAGATTGTCCAAAGAATCTTGTTAATGCTTCAAAAGTAACACCCATTAACGTGATAGGTATTGTGCATAAAGTAGATGGATCCAACCCCACATATGTGCCTATTCAAGCTATAACAAGAGCCCAGGCGCTTTTACAAAATCAACAACTTAATCCTAAAAAAGTAGTCGGAACTAGTGAAGTTGGAGAGTCTAGTAATAAGAAGAGGAAATCTTGGAAAGATTCTAGAGAAAGAATTACGAGGAAGTGGAGTAAAAAGATAACTACGCTGGAAGGAAGTCTAAAGGAATCAAGAGCCAAAACCTTAGAATTGACTTCTCAAGAATCTAATCAGGAGAACCTAGCTTAGAAATCATGATCAGCTCTAGCTGAACCCATACGAGAATATCTAGACATGATGTTTCATGCATATCAGGCAAGATTAAAAGAAGGACCTCAGATAGCTGAATTGAGTAAGAACTATTCAAGAGCAAATTTAGAAATTGAGAGAACTAGACTTTGCATGAAGATGGTAGAATCAGCACAAGCTATGTTCTAAGCCTCTCGTTATATTAATTGGAATAACATAGCAAAACCGGATTTATAGTTTCAAGGACTACTGGAGAGGTTAGAATATTTGATCAATAGCAATGAGAAGAGGAATCTACAGAAGAAGCCTAATGTCTCTGAGACATAGGAAAGGAATGCACCATCCATGTCTCAAGTAGCAAATATAGAGGGTGAAGGCAACATGTCTTCCATACACAAATATTCACACGAATTTTTAAGAGAAATCCAAGAAGAGAAGCAGAGACATGAGCAAGAAGCCCATCCTCCTATTCAAGAAATAGAAGACTTGCAAGAACAATTTCCCCAAGACATCCCCTCTATCTATGATGATGTAGAGGAAGAGCAACTGAGTGAACAAACAGATTTTGAATCCAATTCTTTGCAAGAATTACCTCAGTTCACAGGACCTTGGGAACCAAAGTCCATTTGCATGAGAGCACCCACTATAATAGTGAGGAATGAAGAATCCATAATCCCTAGGAACATGGAAGTAATTAAGAACACCAAAGTCCAATGTCACTTCACTCTAGAGGAGTTGTTAAAGATTAAACCAAAATTGTGGAAGCTCATAGCAAACCAATTCCCCGAGCTTGCTATTGCTCCCTCCCAGATAGGATCACACAAGAAGGTACCAGACATACCCGTAGAAAGAATTGAAGATGTGAGTGAAGGAGAGGAAGGTAACACTTATCTTCCAATAACCCACAAGGGCTACACTACCAGAGCCATCTTAGATTCAGGAGCCGGAGTAGCCATCGCTACCACTGCCTTATGGAAACATTGGGGTAAGCCAACACTAAGACCCACAAGGATGAAGCTACAAATGGTTGACGGACATATAGAGAAGCCATTAGGCTTACTAGAAGGCATATCTCTCACCACTTGTGGTGAGGAGTTTGAAAATATTTTCACAATTTGTGATTTTGGGAAAAATCATGCTTACGAGATGATTTTAGGACGACCATTCATGCATCCCTTGCAAATCGTACAAGATTGGGGAACTAATTCTTTGTACTTGCAACATTTAGGTGTGACTACTAAAGTCAATCTTAAAGACTATTCCCATCAAGATGTCATCCCAATCCAATGCAACACCATCCATAAGACACAAGAAGAAACAGAGTATTCACACTCATTGGAATCAGACTGCTCATGGTTGCATGAGGATACTCATCTATGGATGTGTAAAGTGGCCAAACAAGAGGAAGAACGATTAGAAGCCAGGACTTTAGGTTCTAAACGACATCCATGAACTCTTCAAGACCCAGCTTATGCACCTATAGTATTTCCAGACAAGGAATTCAAGCCTCAAAGTTGGGTAGAAGTCTTAGCTACGATGGACATAGCGGTCAATGAAGAACAATGGACCCCTCATTGTGATGAGGATGGATATGACATTTCCATCTTTATTATTGTACCTGTTGAAGAAGACTTTATCTTAGAAGAATGCATGGAAGTGACCCAAGAACTAGACGAATCAAGTGATGAGGATCTAGAATCCATCATCATGGAACCCTTCTATTCCACAGAAGAGGAATACCTTTATTTTGTAGAAGCCAAAAACCTTGAAGAGGAAAAGGAAATTCAAATGGAATGACATGATTCACTCTCATAATTTACAAAAAATATGCAAAAGAAGAGAAAGAAATCACCTAAGACAAAAGAAGAAGAAGAACCACCCATGGAACTACCCAATAACTTCAAGAAATATGAAGTAGAAGACAGAAAAATCATGGTAGGAATGCCTAAACGAAAAGTTGATGTTGGAGAAGTATATAATAATCAAGAGAAAACCAAAAAAATCATAGTTACCATAGAAGGAGAAGAAGAAAAATGTACATACATAGGACATGATTTGATGAATGAAGAAGAAGAAGAGGTAATTGCCCTATTATGAGAATATAGAGATGTGTTCGCTTGGAGGTACAAAGATTTGAAAGGAATAGACCCAGATATATGTTCCCATAGAATCCCTATGACTCCAGATGCCAAGCCTACAAAACAGAAACCATGCACGTACAATGATAACTACTCTGCTAAAATTAAAGAAGAGATAGATCGTTTGATAGAAGCAGGATTCATTTATGAAATTGACCATACCGAATGGGTATCCCCCATTGAGGTTGTGCCCAAGAAGAATGGAAAATTGTGCATGTGTATTAACCTTAAAAAAGTTAATGCCACCACTATTAGAGACAGTTATCCTCTTCCTATCATGAAACACTTATTGCAAAGAGTTGCAGACAAGGAAGTTTATAGCTTTCTTGATGGTTTCTCAGGCTATAATCAGGTAGCCATTGCTCCAGACGATCAACACAAGATGGCCTTTTCCACAGAATCAGACATATTTGCATTTCGTGTGATGCCATTTGGGCTAACAAATGCACCTGCCACTTTCCAACAACTGATGTGTCATGTTTTTAAGGAATTCTTACGCACGAATTTGGAAGTCTATGTCAATGATATATGTACTCATTTGAATATGAGGCAGACTCATATCCTTGAACTATGGCAAGTATTTGACAACTGTTGAGAATATTAAGTTTGTTTGAATCCAAAAAAATGCATGTTCATGGTCAGGTGAGGCAAAATTCTATGACATATTGTGTTAGAGAACGGAATTTCAATGGATGAAGAAAAGGTCAAAGTAACTGCAAACCTACCTAGACCAAGAGGTACAGGACTTCATGGGCCATTTTGGATACTATCAACGATTTATACACATGTATGTTATCATAGCCAAGCATACGTACTCTCTTTTGACCAAGTTTGAATGGACAAATGAATGTGAAAATTCATTCAATGAACTTAAAGGACGCTTGTGCTCAGCACCAATATTAACAACCCCATATTGGAGCAAGCCATTCCATGTACATGTGGATGCATCCAACTATGCCATAGGATGTGTGTTGGCACAACCTATGGAGGACGGTAATCTAGATCTCCCTATAGCTTACGTAAGTAGACAGTTGAATGTAGCAAAAAGAAATTACACCACTACGGAGCGCAAAGGATTAGGAATGATCTATGCGATAAAGAAATTCAGGCATTATTTTTTGACAAATAAGTTCAAGTTCTTCAGGGATCATCAAGCATTATTGTACTTAGTCGATAAGCCTTGCAATACCGGATGATTAATACGATGGTTTCTATTACTCATGGAGTACGACTTTGACCTAGTAGCCAGGAAAGGGAACAACCATCTTAGAGCTGACCATCTGTAGCTCAGTGATGAGTAGCACCTCCTTTAATGTCAATCCGGGAAGACGTGAGGATGGTATGAAGACCACGAGCAAGTGGAGGCACAAGTGCTTGAGTGAGAAGCACACAAGCATGCACACACATACACACACATGCACACACACGGCAAGACAAAGAGTGAGAAGCAATGGAGTTCTTAGATTACTTTCGAAGAGCTCTTACAAGTTCGTTTCAATTACAATCCAACCTCAAAAATGAGCTCTCTAGCTCTTTTTATAGTTTTTGACTAGGTTTTGGCCCTGTCCAGACCTAGTGTCTGGCCTAGTTAAAAATTAGGTTCCAGGGCCAATTTGAGGGCTTAAACGGAGTCTAAAAAATACGAAAATTGATATGTAGGTACTTCTAAGGCTCCTCAAGCTCAAGGACTCCTTGGCTTGCACAAAATGGAGCTACAAAAATATGAAATGGTATTTACAATGATTGTTAGTGATAAGAATCACTGTTATAAAGATGTTGATTTGGAAAAATTTGAAGGGCCTATCTGCCAGATTTGCGTCGACTGCTTTGTCTACTTACTCCTTCACCTCGCTCTGACTCTCTCCGCTGGCTTCCTTGTCTAGTCAGTCCTTGGGTGCCCATACTGCTCTCAACACCCCCCCCCTCTCTCGCGTCTGTCGTCCCTAACAGACCCTTGTTGCTGGGAGTGTTGGATGTAATATTCCACAACCTGAGTGGCAAGCTGATGTTCTTGTATGCGTAGTCCTCTGGCCAAGTCTGTCATCATACGATCCCAGTCAATTGGTCCTGGAATGTCCGGGTGTGGCAGACGTAACTGATCTGCATGGATCGCTTGTTCTACTACGAATAGATGTAGCAAATGTGTGGGTCTGGGAATGAAAATTTCGGAATGGTATTCCCAGAATCCCGTAGAGAACATTTCCTCAAATGTCTGCTTGAAGCATGCGGGTAAGTACTTTATTCGTGCATGCCAGGCAAAGATTATAGTGACCGAGGGAGTCTGGCTCATGTCGTAGACTAAATCCTTGTTACCTTGAGAGAATCCAGGGGCAGAGATGTATGGAGCTTGTACATTCCGAAAGGTTTTGAAGACAATGGTCATGAGCTCGAATATCTTCATACACATTTTTGCTGCTATGTCGGGTACATTATTTAGACGTGTAGACCAGTGCCGAATTGTTGATATCATGTAGGCTACGGTTGGGGTCCCTCGAGGTGGAGCAAAATATGGATAGTTAACCCAAGCCGAGCATTCTTTATTGTTGCATACCTTGATTGCAAATGCTTGCCAGGATCTGCGACGTACCACTGGGCAATAGCATGGATTATACTTGATATATAGTGGCATGGTTGCCCAGGTGCTCATCATCTCTGGGTAATCGGTTAGTAGACGTGCACGCCAATTAGGTTGGAAGATCGAGCCAGCACGTGCATCTGTCGGTAAATCCCCTATCTCAAATTGAGTGGCGAATGTGGGCTCCTTCCCTGTATGTCTTTTGACTTCTGCATTATAATCATGTAGTAAGACAAAATAAGGCATGTATTGCGACTCTGATGTTGTGATTAACCGTTGATGGGATAAGTTTTGAAAGTAGGAAGACCGAAGGACAGTTTCTTCCAGATTTGTGAGAGATTGCATTTGCACGGCCACACGATCATCATGTGTCTTACCCACTTTCTTGACCCTTTTGACCCAATCTGGAACTTGAATTTCTAAAGTGTCTTGTCCTTCCTCTGTAGTTCGACCACCGGGTGTCGGCATAGGCTCGTATGGCTCTTCATAGTTGTCATCGACGGGGATTTCCACTACTGTTTCAGGTTCTGGTTCTTCAATGGGTGAGGGTGGCCTTTCATATGGTAAGAGGCGTGCTTGGAGTTCTGCCACCTGTTTCCGGAGGGTCTCTACTTCTTCTGTAGAGTGTTGCAAGATTGCCGGCTCTTGTTGAGTTGTGGGGACACTGGCTATCTGTTTCTTTAGATCTACACATTCAGTCTCTAACTTTTCATATGACTCCAAGAAATTTGCATGCTCCTCAAGTAAGATGCGAATGTCTTCCGATGGGACTGCTCTATATCTGGTAGGGCTAATGGTTGCTCCTACAGTTCCTTCCATAGCCGCTTCAAGGTTGTCTTGGTTTCGTTGTTGAAGTCTCTTGTTCTCTTCTAGTGTTGCTGCCATATGCTTCCTTAATAGCCCAATGTTGCGTCTGAGTGTAGCATTAGATATCATTTGCACTTGGAGCACTGTTTCTAATTCCTTGACTGCTTGGTCATCCACCGTTGATGTCTTTGATTCCAGTTCGGAGTGAGCCTGCTGTAAGGTGGTATGCTCGGTTAGGAGCGTTTGGTAGTCAGCTTCAAGAGTGGTGACCCTAGCTTGCAGACGTTGAGATTCTGCCTGGAGGGCCGTAGTGCGTTCTTCCAATTCATGGTACTCTTGTTGTAGTTGATGTGCACACTGAAGTAAGGTGTTGAACGTGCTATTTACATTATGAGATGCAAGGGGAAAAGTTTGAAGTGCAGGGGAGGTGGGATTGGGTAGGGGGGTAGTGAATGTTGTGTGTGCCAATGATGTGAGTGGTGAGGTGGGGGGTAAGGGAGGGGGAGATGGTGGAATCGTGGGGAGAGGTGCTGTGGTTGGTGAAATGTCCATTGGGTCAGACAAAGTGGTGTGTACAGGGGCTACCATGTAGGTGGGTATGGTAGGTGAAGTGAGTGTGGTGTTCGTGTAAATTGATGTCGTTGCGAACATCGGGGAAATGTGCCTCTGAAACATTAGAGAACGGATGAACTGCTCCAGAAAGGACGGGTATTGGGGTGGTGAGGTCAGGTTGAAAGAAGGGTAGGGGCCAGATGGGAAGTGAGGGTCATGGAATGGAGGTGCCCGTAGTGGGGAATAGGCTGGGAAACACAAGGTGCCTTCGGTGGGTGCTGGGTTTCCAACTACACTTGGAATTATGGGATGGCCAGTCATGGGTTCAGAGGATAGAAGGGATGATGTGTACAAGGGATTGGTGACGAAGGAGAAGAGGGTGTCTTGTGAGGTGGGTTCTCGAAATGAGAATGATTTGAATGAGGATGGGTTATAAGTGAAGGTAGAGGTGATGACTGTCGTTTCTTCCATGGTGGGAGGTGGTGGTGGGGGTGGAGAAGGTGGGGATGGAGGATGTTGGGGTGAGATGGGTGATGTCTGAACGAAGGTTTCAGTAGAGAGGTCAGTGGTGGTTGTGGGGGTAGCTGTGGTTTCAATGGGTGCTTCTTGTTCTGTGACGGGTATCCTGATAGTCTTACCTGCTCGTGGTAATGTGTCAACTCTGCGTTTGTCATACCTCACGGACTGGCGGACTGCAGTGTGGACAGCCTCCGGAACTCCTAAAGATTCTGACACTAATTTGAGGGTGTCAATGAAATGTTGGTCCACCCCCTCATCTGATAGCATTTCTTGCATCAAAGCTTGACCGGATACAAGAGAGAGTTGATGCCTTTCTTGTACTGCTTTGATTGTGTCGTATAACCTTCGTAGTTGAGTTGTATATGCTGGTGCACCTACAAGTTCTGGCACTTCTTGTTGCTCCTCCTGATGCTCTTGATCATAATCCTCCTCATCTTCCTCCTGTTCTTCATCTCCGTCATCCTCTTCATCCACTTCAACTGGTGTGACAGGTACTTGGGAGGTTGTGGCCTGCATTTGCACATTTTCCGCTTGTTGTGCCTCTTCTGGCTCCAGCTCTACATCTTGTAATAATTGTTCGAAATCTTCATTAGTGAGTTCTTCCAAAGGTGCACCACTGGGAAATTCAAGATTGGTTGGGATAGGAGGGAATATCAAGGTGGAGCCATCGGTGCTGTGTCTTGGAAGTCGGAGTGCGAATGGTCGGACTCTTCGGGGTGGAGGGGTGACATCTGGTGTTAGGGTGGCTCCACGTGGTTGAGCACACGGGACTTGGACAGTGCCTCTCATCTTCTTAGAAGGGGGTCCAGTGGATGTCCTGCCTCTAAGCTGCTCTACACGATTCCACATTAAGGCCCGTTGAATAGGGATGTCATATGCCAAACACCTATAAATGATTCTCGTCAAAGCACAACAACCATATAAAACCTGTTTCCGCGGCCATCGTTTGTGAGCTAGGTGTATCTGATCTATTATCTAGTGCGGTAAGTTGATGGTGAGGCTCTGTGTCTCTGCCAGATACAAACTAAACCAAATCTTTTTGGGAGGCATGGTGAATCTATCTTGTGCAGGAAAAGCAAAGTGTTGCATGCACATGCGAAGGTGTATTGCAATATTAGGCGTCATGGGTACCATGTCCTTAAGTTTGGTGAGACTTCGATTCTTCATGTAATCCGGTACTAGGGTTTCCTTCTCTGTAGGAATATGCATTCCGCGCATATCTAGAGCCTCTCTCACCAAGTTGTTTGATAGTCTGAACCTCTTGAGCTCATTCCCCTTTGTCAGAGATGGAATCACAAATGAGCTTGCACCTTTTGGGTTCTGGTTTGGAGTCAAGGTATTGATGAGGTAGTAGCATCGCATGAAGTCAGGTTTTGGGAGTCGTGCACTGAAACAGGCACTCAATCCTGCCTTTTCCCATATCGGACGTAGACCTTCTGCATTTTGTAATTTCTCAAATTCTCTTGTAAAGAAATGGTATCTGCCTTGCTTCCCATTGAAGTCCAACTCTGATTCCCATAGGTACGTTCCTTCACCCAAGGGTCCTGCCACCTCGGTAAACCAGTGGGAAGTCTTTCCTACGGGCATGGTGTGGCCACGCGGAGGGTCCGCAATAGGTATGATTTTGACGGCTTGCAATTCTTCTGGTCTTTCATTTGTCTCAGGCAAAACGGGTAAACTGTCTAAGTCCACCACTTGCGGGCTTGTTTCTGTGTGAGAGCTAGTTCCTGCTGCCTCAGCCATGTTGAAAACTTCGCAGCTGGTTCTGTGAGAATATATGAATAAATGTTAACATTGCAATGGACACAAAAATGACACGGTGTCCCTTGTTACAACATTAACTTAAAGTTTGGGAGTGGTTAGGGGTTAATAAGTGCTCGGTGCTAGTGTGTGTAGTTAGGAATTGGGTAGACCTACGAGCTAAGCGGAATGATGTGATGTGAGAGTGAAGCGGTTAGTAGGTGGTCATGGATTTACAATTGGGGTCCGGGGGTTTGTTACAAGTCTTGGGCTGCCAAATGCAGTGGATGGGTTTTGCTCTTGGTTCCGTAGAGACTCTCGAGAGCATTATAGGTGTGTCAGCTTGAAAATGAGGCCTTTTAGGGACCCATTTACAAGTGATTCTGTTCGTGCTCATGGGCCTTGGTGTGTTCCCGAGTGTTGAAAACGAGTGGATGCCGGCTGTGCGAGTGAATGGATCATGCTATGTAGGGTGTGTTCTTGGTGTAGTTATTTGAGCCCGCAAACAAGCCTTAGGCACCCAAATTTGTCTTGATTGTGGGCTCGCCTTCATCGACTTCTTGGCCACCCAAATAGACTTCACGTTAGCAGATGAGCTTCTGAAAGACTTCTTATTAGTATCGTGTTGTTGGTTACTAATAAGAGGCTTTGCCCGTGTGGTTGGCTTGAGTGCAACCGGGTGTTCGCCTTTCCGCACCCACACTTGTTTCACTTGCTGAGACATTTTGCTGCGCAGGTACTTTTGATCTCCGACATAGGTATTACTCTGCTTCTTCTGCCTTTGATCCACCTTTGGTTGCCACCTCCCTCTGGCCTTTGGAAAAGAAGGGAGTTCCGTTGCCTTCCTGACTCCTTTTTTGCAACCATCATTCCTCTGCAACACATAGTTTTGGACAAGAACAGCATGGTCATCTTCATGTGTACTCTTGGAAGGACCAGGAGTGTGTGCCTTTCCTAGTTCCTTGAGTGCTCCATTATCTAACTCTATTGTAATATGACTATGATTGACCCATACCTGAGGAAGTCCACTTCTTAGGTTTAAGTTGACTGCTTGGTTATAGATCCAGTCTTGACCCAAGACAAGGGGTTCAGTGAGGTCCTCATCTTGACACACTAGTACTTTAACTGTCATTGCCTCATCATGAATGTAGAGTGGAAGTTCCACCTCGCCCATGCAAGGGGTTTCCACGCCTCCCAATCCTATGAGATATGCTTCCACAGGATTGACATTTAATTGCAACTCTTGACAGTAAGACAATTTAACAGCACTAGTGGCTGCACCTGAGTCAATCAAGGCTCTTACAGTCCTTGCACTCTTTCCTTGTCCTATATCTAAGGTTATGAAAGGACGTCGATCAGTTATCCTATGTGAGCTAACACATGAAACTTCACACATAGCTACGTCATATCCTTGATCTGCATATGCATCTTGCCTAGGGTGCTCTCTACCTTGTCTTCTTAATTTCAATCTCCGTATGCGCTCTAGGACTTCTGCTTGAGCTTCTTCCCGAATTCGCTTTTCTTCCTCTTTGCGTTTCTTAGCAGTGTTGAGTCGACTTAGCATTTCCTCTGTGAGAGGTTCCTGATACAACTTGACTCTGCATCCGCTAATATAGTTTGGGAGAACATCACCCTCTAAAGTGGCTAGTTGTACTGCTCCACTCGTGGAGATCCTATTGATGATCATAGGTCCGTAGCCTCTCTTTTCTAGCTTCCTTGCATGTTGTTTCAATGTGTAGACTAAAACTAGATCTCCTGCTTTCAAGCCCTTATCCTTCACATGGGCATCAAAGTATGCCTTCTGTCTCTTCTTAGCTGCATATATCCGTGCAGCTGCTCTCAGTCTTGTTTCTCCTAATCGTTCAAGGTCAAAAAGTCTAGAGGAGAGTTCATGACCCGTCCATTCGTGCTCTTGTGCTACTTTCAATGTAGGTATCAAGAAGTCCAAGGGTAGCACCGCGTTTTGGCCAAATACCATCTGAAAGGGGGTGGCTTGGAGTACCGTCTTGTAGGCGACTCGATATGCCCAAACAACATGGTGTAGCTGTTTGTCCCAATCAGAGCGTTTAGTGTTCACTAATTTTGTCAGTACATTGCATAAGATCTTGTTGGTGCTTTCGGCCTGGCATGATTTGCTTGAGGGTGATAGGGGGCAGACTTCTTATGTATTACCAAGAATTCTTGGAGCAGATTTTCAATCACTTCATTCAAGAAGTGAGTGCCTCTATCACTAACTAGCTCTATGGGTAACCCGTATCTAGTGAACACATTCTCAAATAAAAACTTAGCTGTTGTTTGAGCATCGTTCTTCGTTGTGGCTTTTACCTCTACCCACTTAGTTAGATAGTCTGTTGCAACAATGATATATTCTGCATGAGAACCCTTAGCTGGGGGATTAATAGGACCTACGAAGTCTATTCCCCACTTAGAGAACGCACGTCCACCCATCATAGGTTTCAGTGGCATCTCATCTTTGCGTATAGGATACTGAGTTCGCTGACAGACATCACACCGTTTCACATAGGTATGTGCATCCATGTGAAGGGTCGGCCACCAGAAGCGCGTAAATAGTATTGCCTTGATCATCCGATCTGGTCCAAAGTGTCCTCCTGCTACACCTTGGTGAGCAGTGTCCAAGATCTTGAGATACTCACTCTCATGGACACATAGTCTCAAGTAACTGTCTTTACCACGTTTGTATAGATTATCACCAATAAGTGAGTAATCCTGGGCTTCTTGTTTTAAACTCCTTTTCCTCGCCAGAGTCATGTCTGGAGGGAATGTTTTTGTCCTCAGGAAGGATACTAGTGGTTCACTCCAATCTGGCACAATGGACGCTTGATAAAGAGTGGCATGTTCCACAGGTGGTTTAGTGCAGCAGATTGGGCATTCCTTGCACAACCTTTGGACATCAACTTCCATAGTTGGCCAATGTACTCCGAGTCTCCTTAGTGTCTGTAAGGTTCGTTGCTTTGAGTAGTGTTGCTCTAACGCACCTACATGTGCTAAATGCAACCATTTATTGTACTCATCCTCTTCCACACAACAAGCCAAGATTCCTTGATCTGTGTGCTTGTACATGCTTCCGGCCATGATGTGGTACTTTTGGGCTTTCACAACCTCTCTATTTTGTGTGTTTACTACTGGATGGTTAGGCCCGTATGTCAATACTGGCACTAGTGGCTTAGCCCACTGCGGCACCACTTCCAAATTAAACAAGTAAGCATCAGGAAGGTCATCTGACACTCCTTGTGGGGCTTCTCCAGATGTGAGCCTAGAGAGATGATCCGCTCTCAAATGAGTCTTCCCTTTCCTTACCACAACCTCGAAATCATATTCCATTAGTAAGAGAAACCATCTTACTAATCTTCCTGTATTGCATGGCTTGTTTACGAGATATAACAATGCTTGGTGGTCAGTAAAAAATTTAAACTTGTTTGCAAGCAAATAGTGTCTAAATTTCTTAACTGCATATACCATGCCTAAGCCTTCTCTCTCCGTAGTGGTGTAATTCCGTTCAGCTGCATTCAATTGTCTACTGGCATAGGCAATTGGAAGATCCATGTTACCTTCACCAGTAGGTTGAGCAAGCACACATCCAATGGCATAATTGGATGCATCCACATGAACATGGAAAGGCTTATTCCAATCTGGCGTGGTCAAGATTGGTGCTGAACATAATCTTCGTTTAAGCTCATTGAAGGAATTCTCACATTCCTCAGTCCACTCAAAGTTTTTCAGAAGTCCGTACATGGGCTTTGCAATGATAGCATACATGTGAATGAACCGGCGGTAGTAACCACAATGTCCCATGAAAGCTTGTACTTCCTTGACATTCCTTGGCCTTGGAAGCTCGGCTATGGCTCTCACTTTCTCTTCATCAGTGGATATGCCATTTTTTTTGTGGGTTCAGGCAGACTTGATATTCTCTACATTTGTCAAAGATTTGTCTGAGTTCAGGAATATGGGTTTGTCTAATGTTGGAATGAGCACAAAGATCATCAACATAGACTTCTAAATTCTTCCTCAGGAACTCTTTAAATACATGGCACATTAGTCTTTGGAAGGTCGCTGGTGCATTGGTAAGCCCAAATGGCATTACACGAAAGGCAAATATACCCCACTCTGTGGCAAAAGCTGTCTTATGCTGATCTTCTGGAGCTATGGCTACTTGATTGTAGCCCAAAAATCCATCGAGGAAGCTGTACACTTCCTTGCCTGCTACTCTTTCTAAGAGATGTTCTGTGATGGGAAGCAGATAGTTATCTCGAATCGTGGCTGCATTAACCTTCTTCAAGTTAATGCATACACGCAGCTTGCCATTCTTCTTGGGCACCACTACGATGGGGGATACCCAGTCAGTGTGCTCAATTTCATAGATAAATCTAGCTTCAACCAGTCTGTCTATCTCCTCTTTGATCTTGGTAGCGTAATTATCGTTATATGTATAGGGCTTTTGCTTAGAGGGTTTAGCATCTGAGGTCATGGGGATAGTGTGTGAGCATATGTCAGGGTCAACACCTTTCAAATCCTTGTAACTCCAAGCGAATACATCTCTGTATTCTCTTAGCAAGGCAATTAACGCATGCTCTTCTTCCTCTGTTAGGTCATGGCCTATGTACGTGCATCTCTCCTCTCCTTCTTCTACGGCCACTACTATTTTCTTGGTGGTTTCTTTGTTATCATAGGCCTCTCCTACTTGTGCCTCTCGTTTAGGCATTCTTATCATGACTCTCCTGTCATCTATCTCATACTTCTTAAAATTTCCTGGGACCTCAAACAAAGATTCTTCCTCTTCTGGTGAGACTTCTCTCTTCTTTCGTTTCTTTCCTTCTTCCTTCGGGGTCACATGTGTTGCTAATCTTACATCATTTGTAAGCTCTCCATGCCTCTGGGGTTGAAATTCTACTTCATGGAAGTATTCTTCATCTGATGCAAATGGTGGGTCCATAATGATTGACTCTAGATCGGAGTCACTTGCATCCTCAAATGCATCAGGGCTAGGTTCGCATTCTTCTAGAACTGCCTCTCCCATGATTGGCTCTATGGAGAAGACTGAAATGTCATAGCCATCCTCATCACAGTGAGGTGTCCATTGTTCCTCATTGATGGCTACATCCATGGTTGCTAAAATTTCTGCCCAGCCGTGAGGTTCAAATTCTTCGTCTGGAAAAACTACAGGTGCATAGGCTGGGTCTTGGATTGATCTATGGGTTTCTTTCGCACCTACCTCTCTGGCTTTTTCTCTCTTCTCTTCGTCTACTGCTACTTTGCACATCCATAAGTGGGTGCCTTCATGCATCCAAGAGGATCCTGACCCTATGGAATGCACGGATTCCGTATCATCTTTGGCTCTATGGATGGGATTCCATTGGATGGGAGGGACATCTCTATGAGAGTAATCTTTGAGAGTTACTTTGGTTGTAACGCCTAAGTGTTGCAAATACAGGGAGTTGGTTCCCCAGTCCTGTACCACTTGCAACTGTCGCATAAATGGTCTTCCCAAAATCATCTCATAGGCATGATTTTTGCTGAAGTCACATATAGCAAATGTATGCTCAAACTCGACACCACAAGTGGTGAGAGTTATTCCCTCTAGCAATCCTAAGGGTCTCTCAATATGACCATCGGCCATCTGCAACTTCATTCTCGTTGGCCTGAGTGCTGGCTTGCCCCAACGCTTCCATAGGGAAGTGGTGGCAATTGCAACTCCTGCACCTGAGTCCAAAATTGCCTTGGTGGTGTACTCCTGGTAGGTAATGGGAAGATAGGTGTTACCTTCTTCACCTTCACACATATCTCCTATCTTATCCAAGGGTATCTCTGGTACTGTCCTATGTGATCCTACCTGGGAACGAGGTTTTGCTATCTCTGGTACTTGTTTGGCGACATGTTTCCATAATTCAGGTCTAACCTTGAGTAGCTCTTCCAAAGTGAGATTGCACTGCACTTTGGTGTTCTTCACTACCTCTGTGTTCTTAGGTATGACTGAATCTTCGTTTCTTACCATGATCGTGGGTGCTCTCATACAAGTAGACTTAGCTTCCCATGGGCCTGTGAAATGGGGTAATTCTTGTAGAGAGTTAGATTCAAAGTCTAGTCTAGCCTGAGAGTGAGTGCTCTCCTGCTCCTCATAAATGGATGGGATGTCTTGTGGGAACTGGTCGTGTGCATCATCCACAAGTTCAATAGGAGGAGGGACTTCACTTTCTTTAGCCCATTTGTCCTCTTGAATCTCGCGTAGGAATTCTGGTGTGAACCGATTCATAGAAGATGATGTGTCTGGCTCCATAGAGTTAGGCACATAGGCTTCAGGCACATAGGCTTCCTGGGCAGGAAGGCTTAATCTTTCACTTGCCTTGTCCTTGTGTTGAGAGACGGGTTCCTTTTCTGATTGTGCAATCAGCTTCTCTATTCTTTCTAACAGTCCATCAAAATGCAACTGTGTCTTCGCTGAACTAGAGATGTTAAATAGGCGACTGGCCTAAAACATGGTCTGAGCCAATTCCACCATCTTAGCACAAATTTTGGTTCGTTCTAACTCTAGTTCGGCTCTTGGGTAACACTTTTCATGATCAGTTACATTTGGCCCTTCCTGGATTTTGGCCTGATATGCTTTAAGCATCATATTAAGGTCTTCGGGAGTGGGATCAGCTAATACTGATCCTGCTTGGGGTGGTGGGTGGGTTACATGGGGTGTATTAGTGGGTGGAGGGGTGGAGGGTGATGGGGATGGTAGCGGTGGGAATGTGTGAGAGTGCGGTTGAGATGTTATCTCTATGATCTTGGCCTTGGTTTCTCGTAGACTTTCCTCAAGTTCACTCATCTTCTTTGCCCATTGCCTTTTCATATGTTCACGGCTATCTCTCCAAGCTCTAGTCCTCTTCTTTGTCATGCTCTCCGCTTCACTAACATCTGGGCTCTTCTCCTGGTTTACACCTTGGTTTTGTTGCAACGCTTGAGCTCTAGTGATCACTTGCACGGGTGTAGTGGAAGTGACACTTCCTGTGGAATCTACCACTAACCCAATAACGTTAGTAGGAGTAATTTTTGGCATATTAATAGGATTCCTAGGGCAGTCTCATAAGAGATGTTCCTTTCCACAGTCTTGGCAAAAACCCTGGATCGTTACTGATTGGGGTTGTGTCGGTGGAGGCACAGGGCAATCACGAATGAGATGATCTCCTTGACATCTGTAGCATGGTCCTCTAGGGAATGGAGGTCTTACCTGCCTAGATTGAGGCCTAGGATTGGGGTTTGTATACATGAGGTTTGCGTGATCTGACTCCCAACTAGGTTCACTCGGTTCTTCACTATAGTAGGACTCACCATGTTCAGGAGATTGCATGTAGTACGCCTAGGGACTATCAACATGTGTAGAATCAAAGCTATGGTCACTGGGATCATTTTCTGAAAGCACTGGTGTTACAGGGACTATAGCTCTATTCAGGTTTTCTTCTGCAACAGCATACTTTATCGGAATCACATTAGCTGGAGCTGGGGGTTGTTGTGCTAGCACAGGCTGAGGCCTTTGTTGGGTTTGATAGGGTTGGTAGGTTTGTTGAGGCCTAGCATACTGCTGAGGTGGGTACTGGTTCTGGTATCTTCCTTCTTGAGGGTATGGTTGTGGGTACGTCTGCCTCACGGTTTGCTTATTGTAGGGGCAATCTTGCGCGGTGTGATTGGTGTACCTTCGTTCTATAGTGCAGTACTGGCTACTAGGATTAACTTGGGGTTGGGCCATAATGGGACATACATTCGCCATGTGGTCGCCACCACAAGTATAGCACCTGTTCACAGGGGCAAACCTTGGGATTTGTTTGCTAGTTACACCTAATTTCTGAGCTACTTTCTCTGCAAGTTCCTCGATTGATGTGGATTGCGTGGAAGAGAGGTTAGAGGCACTATCCGAATCTTTGTATATCTTGGAAAGCTCTAACTCCTCCCCTAGGTTATCCTCGATGTCAATGCACATGCGCACACACTCTTCTATGGTCCTAGGGTCCTTCAAGTACACATAAGATCTCAATTTAGTACTTAGAAATCCATCCAGGAATAAAGCCACTTGCTTAGCTGGTGTGGGTAGTTCCGAAACATGGCATCTTTCTAAGTATTGCCTAAATCTTCTTCCTGCAAGTCTCACGGTTTCTTGAGGGGTTTGCTTGAAGCTGTGAATCAGCGAGGAGATATTATGCCTTATGCCACTCTTAGAGAATTCAATAATGAAAGCCTCTAGGAGTTGGTCTATGCTCCTGAACTGCCTCTCATTTAGTGGCTGAAACCATGTTAGGGCAGTGTTCCTAAGGGTCAGACCAAAGGCATTGTACTGCATGAATAGATCCTCCACTTGTTCAGCTCTCAAGACTTGCCTAAACTCAGCCACATGATCGTATGGATCTCCAGTGCCATCGAAGTAGTTCTTCATGGACTTAACTAGCTGAGTCGGTCTCAAAGTCCTTGTGTGCTCTCTAGGTCGTGGTAGAGGGAACTCATCCACATTTCTTTGATTCCTGTGAGCTCTAAGTATCTCAGGTTCTACTCTATTTGTTTTCGTCCTCGTTCTTTCTCTGCCCACTGGGTTGGCAAAGCTTACTTCTGGTCTATCTCTACTTCTGTCTCTTTGCATTCCGTGAGCTTGGGATGTTCCAGCTCCAGGGTGACCATAGGATACATTCGATCTTGTTTGGGGGAAAACGAATTCACCCTTCCAAGTGTAAGCATGCCTTCATTTTCTATCACCACAAAGATCCTCTCCGAAGCGTGATCTAAGTAGGTCACTCTACCTGGGCTATCAGGATCCTTAAACTCATAGATCATGATTGTTCCTATATCAATTGGCCGATCAGATTTGTACCTCCAAAAGGCTTCGTCCGTCTCTCGATTGAGGAGCAAATCTATGCTCTTATTATCTTGGGGAATCCACTCTGGTGTGATAATCCTAGTGAGAACCGATTTACCTCGAGGGGTTCTAGGTTCTGCACCCATGTTTCCTTGCTCCAGGTCACCTAAGTTTGCTTCGAGGATCACATTTCCAAATTCGTCCGTCCTATCTGGGTGACTGGTGACTACGTATATGGTTCCTTCTTTGTCCAAGTATGCTCCATTTTCAAACTTGACAGCTGGGTGCTCTAATCCAATGGATTGATCAGGATTCTTAATCTGTACCACAGATCTTCCTAGGCCCTCCTCATAGATGCTGGCACCTAATTGGTTGGTCCTAAGGTATTCCAACTGCGTTTTGTAAGGGCCATCTACCCTGTGCAAGTAAGGCACTCCCGAACTTCCCGTAGGTCTGTCCATGCCTTGAGACATTTCTGATTCACTGGTCTCAGAGCTAGGGTAGTATGAGTGGTGACTCAACTGCTGGGCCCACGACCTAGCAGTGTGGTTGACACTAGCCTCTGAAGACCTAAGGCTTTGTCTATCCCTTACTAGATGTCGTCCTGATCTAAGGTTCATATGCCTATTTAAGTAGCCCAATTTTTTGCCCAGAGTACAACCTCGTTGCCGATCAATTGGTATCAGTCACTTGATTCTTTTTTAGTGTGTTATCATGTTTATGATCTTGTCTGATAGTGCGTCGTCACGAATACTTGAGTAGTTTTCGTACTTGGAGTTGATCGTTCCACGTTAGGTTTTTTTTTTTTTCTTTTATGTTGTCGTTCACACACACAGGTTATCTCTTGACTTGAACTTGATTTCTTAGATAGTCTTTGATTTATCTCGTGCCTATCCTTGCCTGGAATTACTTCTAACACTACCCGCACTTAGCCTAAACTAAGAATTGACAGAAGGTGTTGCGGGTTTTCCAACCTTGAGTTCCTTTCCTTGTGTTGTTGCCCTGGTGTGTCCAGGACGCGCGTTCCCAAGCCTGCACTTACTTTTGCTTTGCGTACCCTTCGATGCTCTCAAAGGACCTGTAAAAGGCCCACTGTTAGCTCAAGACTTAAATTCAAAAGACAGAACCAACCACTTTCATTCATGTAACACTTCACCAATTTGCACTATGACTTTTTGGACACAACTCTAGAGATCCCTGAATTTTGTTCCCCCTGGGTATGGTCAACTTAAAAATACCCTATCTAATATTCCTGATCTTAATTTAACCATAACCAGTCGATGTTTTTGTTGTACTCCCCGCGAGCTTTCCAACAAAACAAAAATCACGGCAAACGGATTTCGTATGAGAAAGTTATGACCGTTCAGGGTTCTAGGGTTAAGACAGGGTTCAAACAGGATCACTGTGTAACAGGTTTTCCCCAAGTTGTTTTCCTAAGGCCTCCTTATGTGCTCTAGAGTAAAATGTTTATGCCCAAAATTAGCCCAACTCTTCAATTAACAAACCCTAAAAAATTTGGCTAAAATTGGCTGTCAATCGTGATGGACAGGGCTGTCAATCGCGATGGACAGAGTATCAATCGCGATGGACAGGGGTCAGTCAATCGCGATGGACAGGCAATCAATCGCGATGGACAGGGGGTCAGTCAATCGCGATGGACAGGCGATCAATCGCGATGGACAGGGGGTCAGTCAATCGCGATGGACAGGCAATCAATCGCGATGGACAGGGGGTGAGTCAATCGCGATGGACAGGCAATCAATCGCGATGGACAGGGGGTCAGTCAATCGCGATGGACAGGCAATCAATCGCGATGGACAGGGGGTCAGTCAATCGCGATGGACAGGCAATCAATCACGATGGACAGGGGGTCAGTCAATCGCGATGGACAGGCAATCAATCGCGATGGACAGGGGGTCAGTCAATCGCGATGGACAGGCAATCAATCGTGATGGACAGGCAGTCGGTCGCGATGGACAGGCTGTCAGTCGTGATGGACAGGCAGTCGGTCGTGATGGACAGGCTGTCAGTCGTGATGGACAGGCAGTCGGTCGCGATGGACAGAGCTGTCAATCGCGATGGACAGAGCTGTCAATCGCGATGGACTGAAATTTTGCAAGATTTCCAAAAATTTTGGTGGAAATGTGGTGTGCAGGGTCTCTAGTCCACTGTGGTGCACTCAGATTTACCAAAAGGTGAAAATTTCTGTCAATCGCGATCGACAGGAGTCGGCGACTGCGAGACAGTTCTGCACATTTCCGTACCTGCGCGGCGTGCTGGAGGGGATGATGAAGCTGAAACATGCAAGAAACTCCAAAAGCATGCAGAAAATAGCACACTACAGTTCGCTCTCTCGCTCTCTCTCACAAGTGAAATGAAGGAAATGAAAGGAGGAAGAGGATATAGTCAAAAAACTGAATTTTTCGCGATGATGGAAGTGGAGGTGGAAGATGGGGATGATGATGATGGTGATGATGGTGGTAAGGTAAGAAAGAGAAAAATAGGAAAAGTAAAGAAATTACCTACAACGCCAACGTCTCCAATCTACGTCTTACCATCACACGCTCGTCCTCAAAGCTCGATCCCCAGCAACGGCGCCAAAATTTGGTGTAGCTCAGTGATGAGTAGCACCTCCTTTAATGTCAATCCGGGAAGACGTGAGGATGGTATGAAGACCACGAGCAAGTGGAGGCACAAGTGCTTGAGTGAGAAGCACACAAGCATGCACACACATACACACACACGCACACACACGGCAAGACAAAGAGTGAGAAGCAATGGAGTTCTTAGATTACTTTCAAAGAGCTCTTACAAGTTCGTTTCAATTACAATCCAACCTCAAAAATGAGCTCTCTAGCTCTTTTTATAGTTTTTGACTAGGTTTTGGCCCTGTCCAGACCTAGTGTCCGACCTAGTTAAAAATTAGGTTCCAGGGCCAATTTGAGGGCTTAAATGGAGTCTAAAAAATGCGAAAATTGATATGTAGGTACTTCTAAGGCTCCTCAAGCTCAAGGACTCCTTGGCTTGCACAAAATAGAGCTACAAAAATATGAAATGGTATTTACAATGATTGTTAGTGATAAGAATCACTGTTATAAAGATGTTGATTTGGAAAAATTTGAAGGGCCTATCTGCCAGATTTGCATCGACTGCTTTGTCTACTTACTCCTTCACCTCGCTCTGACTCTCTCCGCTGGCTTCCTTGTCTAGTCAGTCCTTGGGTGCCCATACTGCTCTCAACACCATCTCTCAAGATTAACCATGGGAGAAGATCCTCAAGGAATAGCGGATGAATTACCTAACGCATATTTGTTTAACCTCAAAATAGTACCTGAACGGGCTAAGCCGATTGTCCCTATTCTCACATTTGGACCCAAGAATCCTAGGATAAGGATCAAAGAAGGAGAAATCACTAAGTCACAAAGATATCAAATCATAGTAGGAAGTTTATATAAACAGGATAATTAGAAGATCCTTGATTGTTGTGTAGACGAATCAGAATACGCGAATTGGTTGCAATTAGCACATGTAGGTGCATTAAAGCAACATCATTCAAAACATTGTACATTCCAGACTCTTCATAGACTAGGAGTATATTGGCCTTCTATGGAAGCAAATATCTACAAGTTGTGTAAAGAATGTCCTGTCTATTGTGAAAGACCACCGGTAGAACATGCCACATTATATCATATGTCTCTCACACCAGAATTGAGTGAAACTTTAGTGACGTACTTGTGGACAAAAACATTCCCTCAAGGAATGAATTTAGCAAGACAATGAAGTATAGAATAGGAAGATCAAGACTACTCACTTATTGGCGATAATCTATACAAATGAGGAAGAGATGGATACCTAAGACAGTGTGTTCATGAGAACGATTATTTGAGCGTACTAGAGACTGCACACCAAGGTGTAGCAAGAGGTCATTTTGGCCCCAATAGGATAATCAAAACCATACTCTTTGCAGGATTATGGTGGCCCGCTCTTCAAATGGATGGACATACCTATGGTAAGGGATGTGATGTGTGCCAAAGAACTCAGTTTCCTACTCGCAGAGATGAAATACCACTGAAACCCATGATGGGAGGATGTGTGTTTTCCAAGTGGGACATAGATTTTGTAGGACCCATTAATCCCACTGCAAAAGGTACTCATGCATAATACATCATCGTTGCAACAGATTATCTTACCAAATAGGTAGAGGCCAAGGCTAGAAAAAAGAATGATGCACACACAACTGCAAAATTCTTATTTGAAAATGTATTTACAAGATATGGACTGCCTATAGAGCTAGTAAGTGATCGAGGAACTCACTTTCTAAACCAAGTCATTGAATACTTGTTACACGATTTTATGGTGATTCACAAGAAATCTGCACCATATCATCCTCAAGCCAATGGTCAAGTTGAACGCACTAACAAGATCCTTTGCACGGTATTGACGAAACTCGTGAACAACAAACGTTCAGATTGGGACAAACAGTTACACCATGTTGTTTGGGCATATCAAGTGGCCTACAAGACCATACTCAATGGAACTCCCTTTCATATGGTTTTTGGTCAGAATGTTGTGCTTCCTTTGGACTTTTTGATACCCACCCATAAGGTTGCACAAGAACAACAGTGGACCGGCCATGAATTATCATCAAGGATAATGGACTTGGAACGATTAGGAGAAACCAGAATGAAAGTGGTAGCAGGCATATATGCAGCAAAGAAGTGATAGAAAGCCTATTTCGATGCACATGTGAAAGATAAAGGCTTAAAAGAAGGAGACTTAGTCCTAGTGTATACATTAAAACAACATGCATGAAAATTAGAAAAGTGAGGTTATGGACCTATGATCATTAATAGACTCTCAACAAGTGGAGCGATACAATTAGCCACCCTAGAAGGAGAGATAATGCCTAATTACATTAGTGGTTGTAGATTCAAGCTTTATCAGGAACCTCTTACTGAGGATATGCTTAGAAGACTCACATTGGCAAAGAAGTGTAAGGAGGAAGAAAAGAGAATATGCACGAAAGCTCAGGTAGAAGCTATAGAACGCATTACGCACATGAAGCTAAGAAGACAAGGACTAGAGAGAGAACATTATAACCATCTGGAAACAACACCTAGATACCCCATGGCCATGTGTCAAGCAAAGTCAATTACTCATCTTATCATAATGGATAGGAGACCATTCATTACAATCAGGCTAGAGCACAGAAACCCGCGCCATGAGCTCAAGGATTTAATTGATTCAGGTGCTACAATGAGTGCCATTAGATGGTCCCACTATAAGGACTCAGGAATAGAAATGCGGCCAATTGAGGCATACCTCATAGGGCTAGGAGGCATGGAAACCCCTTGCATGGGTGAGATGGACCTACCTATCCTCATACATGAAGTGACCATGACAGTGAAGCTCTTAGTGTGCCATAACCATGACTTGATAGAACCCCTAATCCTTGGCCAAGATTGGCTATACAATCACTCAGTGGACCTAAACCTTAGACAAGGCTCCTTGCAGATTGGAACCTTAGATCAGGAGCGAGTGATACCACTTGACTTCCCTAACAACATGCCACATGGGGTATGTAACCATAGCCCCTATGAACTGATTGCTACAGAGGACCAGAAGATCTTTGGTCATATCCATTAGTTGAGAATGCTCCTTCCAAATTCAACCCATGAGAGCTTGGTGATGGATAGTTGCCAGACAGGAGGATGTCAAGAGATCTTCCCCTGGTCTACCATCAGCGGTTAGGTGGATTGCATCAGCGGACAGATGGGGACAATAGTGTCATGTGTCCCATCCTCTACACTTACTACAGACTAGCTTAGATATGTGGTACAGAATGCCTCACTTCCTAATGGGCAAGTTTCACAAGTGTTGGACCTCCCTTCTTTTCCAAAGGAGAGTGTCAACCAGACCTCTCACCCTCAACCATGAAGGAGTCAACCATAACCGAGGAACCCAAACCGACGACCATACCAGATGACACAAAGCAGGCAGCAATATCAGCATCACAAAGCAAGCGGCATGAGACAAATATGGGTACCAAAAGGATAGCAAGTGCCAATAGTTTCCAACAATGCAAACAACAATAAGAAGAAGTTAAGGCAGAAGCAGAATCAGCATCCAACATCTCCTCGACCTTCTTCTACAAGTACGAACATTCGACAGATTTGGATCGCCAAGAAGTACCTGATGAATCGACCCACACCCACACAAATATGGGTACCCAAGTAGTGTATTATGCTGGGGGATGATTCTAACACCGCAATGCAAAAATGGAAGATGGCTTCCCTCCACTAGGTCCACAAGCAGTGATATATGCTCACTCTTCTAAACTTTTCTCTACACTCGTACAGAGACTTAAAATCAAATTTTGCAAACTTGTAATGGACTATAAGAGCTACCCAACAGGCTTTAAATCATCCCAAATCAATATTCCAGCTGGGAGAACCACCCTCTACAAAACAGGCTACCTGTTTGCAACACTCTCTACCTATGTGCAGAGATATACCTTCACAAAGTTGGCAATTTCTCACAACTCACTCAGCCAAATAACTTGAAATTTTGGCAACGTTCAGGGCACAATATGAGAGACCAAATGAAGCTTGAAATCAATGAAAATTAGGACAACGAGGGAGCAAACAATGCTCTACAATCTAGTACAATCAGATTTGGAAAATTCTAACTACACATCTAGATAGAGAGAAGCAAAATCATGCGAAAATGAGGTAAGCAAGAAAGGGGGTTGCTTGCTGGAGTTTATGACTTCACTAAACTAAGTGGGAAACTCGTGGAATGCATACAACTCAGAAATAAAGGTGGGATGATGCTTATATAGAGTTTTACTTTTCCTATAATCTAGCTAACAACCCACCAATCAGTGTAGGTGCACTTTTTGGTGGCCGATTTGATGAGATTTGAATTTGATTGTGTTTGGTGGAGCTTATAACTTTATTCCATGATTTTGGGTCCTCCTTTTTTATTGGTCCACTTGCAAAACTCGTGGTTGAGCCTTTTTGCATGATTGAGACTTGATTTTCAACACTCCCCCTCAAGACTCAATGCATAGGTCCTTCATTCCAATGCATGCCTTGAAGTGTTGTAGCTTTACTCCATCCAATGCTTGTTGGTGCAAGGCAATCAACAATTGAAGTTTTGATGAAGAATTGAAGTCAAGGACTGAAGAAAAGATCAAGTTACGAAGCATGAAGGAAGTACATATCCAGAAGATGAAGATATGTACACAAATGTACATTAATTTAGAGCTACCTCACTTATACTTTTGATTAGTTATGAGCTTGTAAATATTTGACTATATATACAAGGAAAAAATGTCAGGGCAATATGAGAGAGAGCATGTGAAAAGAGAAATTAGAAGTTGTATGAGTCATTAGACACTTTAGAAGTGAGTAAGATCTATCATCACTCAAATGTAAAGTTTTCCAGAAATGAAGAAATGTTGCGCCCAATCTTTCTGAGTATTCTCCTTCTATGCTTGATCATTTCAAGAATTCTTTTGTAAGTGTCTAATTCCATAGTTAATGAGTCTATGGTTAAAGTTTGAGATCCTAATTGTAAACAGGCTGTGAGAATTATGAGTAGGAACATTCGTATGTGAGAAAGTGTCAAGTGTCTTCTGAAACAGGTGCAATTCCGATGGTCAAAGAAATGGTCAGTTCTCAATGCACAGTGTAAAGTTTTGCACAAATGAGAATTCAAAATCTAAGTTGGAAGGTAAGCCATCTATGACTAAAAGCATTTGCATAAACCGGTTCTAGATTGAGAGAACCAAGCTTTAGAAGTTGCAGGTGTCAAAGTCAATTGTAAAGAACTACAATTTTAGACATAGGTGACTTGTTTAGATCATTTCTCAATATCTACTAAGTCTTTTGGAATGATTTAACTTGGAGGAGGTGTGCAAACTATTGGTATCAAAAACTTTACATGTTTGATAAGTCAATGAGTGAGTTATGTGCAGCAGACTTTCTTTGTAGTCGTCTTCTTCACAGTTTGTTCAAGATTATGGAAGTTTAGTATTGATTCTCAAAATTGGTAAAGGTTTTGAGTTACTCTTGTTATAGAGGTGCTCTAACTTCAAGAGTAGCTTGTTCTTTTGGAGATTAACAGTCTCCATCAGTGGTATCAGAGCAGGAAGCATCAAAATTGAAGAAAGGAGGACCCCGACTGCTGCAACTGTAAAGAATTCAACACTTGAAGGTTCGAAAGGTGAAAGCTTGAAAGCAAAGCTTGAGAAGGAGACCAGAAGTTATCAAGAAGGTCAAAAGGAAATTCATTCCAAGTAAAGGTAACCTTATTCCTCATACAGTTTGAAGAATTCAATACACAGGTGAAGAAAGGATGGGAGATTCTCTTCAGATAGAGAAGTTGGATAGAGAGAACTATCTAGCATGGTCAATGAGAATGGAAGCTCATCTTATGAGCAAAGACTTGATAGGTTACATCACATGTGAAGAAGAAAAGCCTCAGTTCAAAGATCCTAGTGTCCCAACTAGGGATGAATTATCAGATTTGAAGACTTGGATGAAGAGAGATGCTCAAGCTAGGAGCATTATCTATATGGGAGTCAATGATTACCTATTACCTCACATTAGAGGTCTTGAAAGTGCATGTGATATATGGAATGCTTTGGAGGAGAATTTCCAAAATACCACAAAGTCAAGGAAGGCTTCCTTGTGGGCAGAGTTTACCACATTTAAGAAGAAGGCCTCTCAATCCATCTCAGATTATGTAACAAGGATGAAGGAGTACATTGCAGATGCACTAGGAGCAGTTGATGAAGATATTGAGGAAGATAAATTGGTAAGGCAAATCCTTACAGGTTTGAGAGGTGATGTCAAATGGAAGCCATTCATTTTGTCTATTGAATTATCACTAGATCATTTTACCCTTGATTTAAATCAGTTGCTAGGACACATGCTAACCTTTGATCGAGATGTCAAAGGTGAAAGTGATAAAAGTGCAGGTCAAGCAATGTATTCAAAGGATAAGAAGAAGAATATCAAAGGGAAGCAACAAACAAATGAAGATGAAGGTACAACTAGCCAAGCTAACTTCCTAAGAGGAAGAGGTGGTGGCAAAGGTAGAGGAAGAGGCAGAAGTAATAAAGATGGAGTCAAAGCTTGCTAGATTTGTGGTAAGACAAATCACTTAGCTAATGATTGTTGGCATAATACTCAGAATAATGGTGGATATAATCAGAACTTTAATTCAAGAGGAAGACATGGCAGAAATCAAAGAGGTGATTTCAGAGGTAAAGGTAGTAGAGGCTACTTTGGAAGAAATGCAGGTAGAGGATTCCAAAGCCAACAATACAACAATACCTACTACAATTATGCTTCAGATCAGAAGGAGGATTCAACATTGATAATGAATGCAACTTGTGAAAGACAAAGTGAAGATCAAAGAGTCTTCTACATTGACTCAGGGTGTAGCAATCACCTGAGTGGCAACATAGCTTTGATGACTGATTTGGAGAATAAGGTAACTAATCATGTAGTTCAGACAGGTGACAATACAAAGCACAATGTGAATTCAATTGGATCAGTGAAGGCCAAGGATGGAAGTACTCTCTTGAGTAAGGTTTTGTATGTTCCTACAATTCCTAAGAATCTGATAAGTGTAGGACAAATTGTTGAAAAGGTTTATGAAGTTAGGTTCACTAATGAAGGAGTGTTTGTGGAAGACCCTAGCAATGGGTATAAACAAATTGTTTCAGGGAAGAAAGAAGGAAGATTGTTCATATTGAAGATTCAAGGTAATGTTGTTCATGCCTTGTTCACTAATGGAGGACATAAGATCTCTGAGTTAGATCTTTGGCACAAAAGGCCTGGACATTTCAATGAAAGAGGTATCAAAGATATGGTTAACAATGGTTCAGTGCTTGGATTGCCTAATGTTGCAGGTCAACATATGACATACAGATGTGAGGCATGTCAATTAGGTAAGGCTCATAAGCAATCTTATTCCAAGCATGGTTTTATGTATTTAGAGAATCTTGAATTGGTACACACAGATGTGTGGGGACCATCAAAGGATTTCAGCATCAATGGTTCAAGGTACTATGTGATTTATGTTATGATGCTACCAGATGGATCACTATTTATGTGATCAAAGATAATTCAGATGTATTCAATACATTCAAACATTATTATGTGTATGCAGAGAGAATTACATGTCACAAATTGAAGAGATTAAGGTCACATGGAGGGGGAGAGTATTTCTCTAATGAGTTCAGTGATTTCTTGTGGAATGCAGGTATAAAAAGGGAAATTACTTGCAGGTACTCTCCTCAACAAAATGGTGTAGCAGAAAGGAGGAATAGAACTCTTGTTGAGTTTGCAAGATCTATGATGAAGGAAAAAAATTGCCCAAATTATTTGTGGGCTGAAGCTGTAAAATACAGCCACATATTTGGTTAATAGATTATTATGTAAAGCTTTGTAGGGTATGACACCATATGAGGCATGGTGGGGTAAGAGACCTACTCTAGATCATTGCAAAGTATTTGGATGTTTGGCATATGCATATGTGCCATCTCAGTTAAGGCACAAATTGGAACCTAAAGCTAAAAAGTATGTGTTCATTGGATATGATGATAAGTAGATGGGATATAGGTTGTGGAGTCCATCCACAAAACAATTCCTTGTGTCAAAGGATGTTACATTTGATGAGAAAGGTACTTGGTATGCAGGTACAATCAATATTTATGCAGGTGATGAAGAAGTTGTGAATCAAAAGAAAGGTAAATTAAAGGTTCAGATATTTGATGAAGAGGAGAACAATGAAGTACAGGTTGAAGTTGAAGAAGTGCCAAGGTTTGATCCAGAATGTGATGAACCAGAAACCTCAAGAAGTGGAGAACTCAGAAGGTCATCAAGACACAAATGGCAACCTACAAGGTATAGCTATGACACTTCTTTTTTTGCTACCAAAGATTATGCTTATATGATAAAGGCAGATGAAGACCCTTCTACATATGAAGAGGCAAAAGGTAAGGAAAATTGGGAGAAAGCTATGCAGGAAGAGTATGATGCATTGATGGAGAATCAGACATGGGATTTGGTTCCTAAACCAAATAGTCAGAAGATCATTGGATGCAAATGGGTCTACAAGACAAAGAGGTTTGCACATGGAAGTGTGTCTAGATATAAAGCTAGACTTGTTGTGAAAGGTTTTGCTCAGACATATGGTATAGATTATGATGAGACCTATAGTCTTGTGGCAAAGATAACAACCATCAGGACACTCATAGCCATTGCTGCATGTAAAGGTTGGAAATTATGTCAATTAGATGTGAAGAATGCTTTTTTAAATGGTTATATTTCAGATGATGTTTTCATGGAGCAACCACAAGGATTCAGAAACGAAAGGTATCCAGATCATGTATGTAAGCTCAAGAGAGCTTTGTATGGTTTGAGGCAAGCCCCAAGGGCATGGAATTATAGACTTGTAAAGTTCTTGAAGGAACTTGGATTTCAAGTATCAAAAGCAGATAGTAGCTTGCTTGTTAAAGCAAGTGATGATGGGTTCATTTACATGTGCATATATGTTGATGATATAATTCTTACAGGTACAGATGAGAAAGGCATTCAAATCCTAAAGAAGCAAATGGAGAAAGAGTTCAAGATTAGTGACTTGGGAGACTTGTCATATTTCTTGGGCATGGAGATCTCATATACTCAACATGGAGTGTATGTAGCTCAAGAAAGGTATTTGAAAAACTTGTTGATCAAGTTTAAAATGGATGATTATAGGGTAGCACCTACTCCAATGGAGGTGAATCATAAATTGAGCAGATATGGAGGAGAAGAATTCAAGGACATGAAGCTATATCAAAGTTTGGTTGGTAGTCTGATCTATGCTACATTAACTAGGCCTGACTTGTCATATGCAGTACGAGTATTATCTCAATTTATGCATTGTCCTAGGAAAGAACATTGGGTTGCAAGACAAAGAGTGTTGAGGTACATTAAGGGTACACTCAAAGAAGGTTTGTATTATGGTTTTACATCAGATACAAACATCAAGATATATAGTGATACAGATTGGGCAGGTAATCCTGATGATAGGAGATCAACATATGGATACTTGTGTTATGTGGGAGATAAGTTAATCTCTTGGTGTTCAAAGAAGCAACACATAGTTGCTTTATCATCCACAGAGGCTAAGTACAAAGGTATGGTTGAAGCTACAATGGAAGTGATATGGCTTAAGACTCTTATGAAGAGTTTTGACATCATCCAGAGTACACCTACTATTCATGGAGATAACATGAGTTCATTGTATTTAGCTGCTAACCCTGTTTTTCATGCCAGGACTAAACATATTGAGATTCAATATCATTTGTTGAGAGAGAAGGTGATGAATAAGGAAATTGAAGTTATACATACTTCAACAAAAGATCAGATAGCTGATATGCTAACCAAAAGCTTGGATGGACCAAAGCTACAGAGATTCAAAGACATGGCAGGAATATAGAAGTTAGAGAAAACCTCAATTGATGATTGAGGGGGATTTGTTGGTGCAAGGCAATCAACAATTGAAGTTTTGATGAAGAATTGAAGTCAAGGACTAAAGAAAAGATCAAGTTATGAAGCATGAAGGAAGTACATATCCAGAAGATGAAGATATGTACACATATGTACATTAATTTAGAGCTAGCTCACTTATACTTTTGATTAGTTATGAGCTTGTAAATATTTGACTATATATACAAGGAAAGAATGTTGGGGCAAATATGAGAGAGAGCATGTGAATAGAGAAATTAGCAGTTGTATGAGTCATTAGACACTTTAGAAGTGAGTAAGATCTCTCTCATCACTCAGATGTAAAGTTTTCCAAAAATGAAGAAATGTTGCGCCCGATCTTTCTGAGTATTCTCCTTCTATGCTTGATCATTTCAAGAATTCTTTTGTAGGTGTCAAATTCCATAATTAATGAGTCTATGGTTAAAGTTTGAGAGACTAATTGTAAACAGGCTGTGAGAATTATGAGTAGGAACATTCATATGTGAGAAAGTGTCAAGTGTCTTCTAAAACAGGTGCAATTCCGATGGTCAAAGAAATGGTCAGTTCTCAGTGCACAGTGTAAAGTTTTGCACAAATAAGAAGTCAAAATCTAAGTTTGAAGGCAAGCCATCTATGACTAAAAGCATTTGCATAAACGGGTTCTAGATTGAGAGAACCAAGCTTTAGAAGTTGCAGGTGTCAAAGTCGATTGTGAAGAACCACAATTTTAGACATAGGTGACTTGTTTAGATCATTTCTCAAGATCTACTAAGTCTTTTGGAATGATTTAACTTGGAGGAGGTGCGCAAACTATTGGCGACACTTATGCAAAGTTTTACACGTTTGATAAGTCAATGAGTGAGTTATGTGCAGCAGACTTTCTGTGTAGTCATCTTCTTCACAGTTTGTTCAAGATTTTGGAAGTTTAGTATTGAGTCTCAAAATTGGTGAAGGTTTTGAGTTACTCTTGTTATAGAGGTGCTCTAACTTCAAGAGTAGCTTGTTCTTTTGGAGATTAACACTCTCCATTATGTTGAGATATCAAGCTCAACATGTGATGATCCAGGATGAGACGTATCAGTTTTTCGTTTCTCTGACATGTATAGTGGTCATACCGATATATGTCGAGGATACTTCATTGAGCTTTATTAGATTTATCTACCGAGAGTGATGGCACATTTGTTTCTTGTCAGCTCACTCATTCACGGATATTAGGTTTTTCCTTATGTACTGATCTTTATATATTGCACTTTTTGTATTCTTGTTTTTAGGTCATTCTTGTACATTCCTTTTATGTAATAGAAGAAGAATAAGAAGATCATTCTTCCTTGCCTCAACTGTGTGTGTGCTGTTCCTTGAGAGTGAGAGTGTGTGTGTGAGCTCTCTTCCTTATCTCCTTCCTTGTGACATGGTATCAGAGCCAGCGTGGCTGTAGAGAGCTCGTGGAGAAGGCGACGGTGAAGACTACGCGGCAAGGCGTGGAGAAAACGCGATTTCACAAACGGCCTCCGTTTTCTACAAAAATCACCGTGAAGGTAGAAGACCTCAAAATATTTTCGTGAGTTACCCCTTTAGGATCACTCGTTTTTGTCAGATCGAAGTTTCGGAGCCATCTCGACCTCCGTTTCGGGCTCGCAAGGTGGGGCCCACAGAAAAACCAGGTCAGTTTCAGAAACTGTAACTTGCGTTGTGTTCGGCGAAACTCATATATTCCAGATCCATAATTTCAAGGGATTCTGTGTACTGTTGATACACAAAAACTGTGTTTTTCTAAGATTCAACTGTCACGTCATAGTGCGACAGTGTTCAAGCAGAAGTGTTGCTTGTAGTGTTTTGCAGTGTTGTGAATTGTTGCAGAAATGGCAAACGTAGATGGAATGAGTCAGCTTATGAGTAAGCTGGACAAGAACAACTTCCATGCTTGGAGATTTAGAATGACGAATTTCCTGATGGGAAAAGGCTACTGGAAGTACATCGAAGGAGAGAATGAAAATGCTCTGCAATTACCAAAAACGAATCGGACTGCAGATCAGTTAAGAGCATATGAGGAATGGAATCAAGGAGCACAAAAGGTAATGTATTGGCTATCTGTTAGCATACAAGATAGCATGATTGGACACATACAGGATGCCAAGACTCCAAAAGAGGCTTGGAACAGCTTGGTCACTTTGTATGAGACTAGTACAAAGGCACGGAAATTGCAACTCAAGAACGAGCTGCATACATTGGAAAAGAAGAGCATGTCGATAAGTGACTATACTCTTAAAATCAAAGGCATATGTGAGTCACTTGCATCTATTGGCGTGAATGTAGATGATGATCATAAGGTGGAAGTGTGCCTTCTTGGTTTAGGAGCTACATATAAGTAGTTCAGAACTTCCATACAGACCAGGGAAAATATTCCGAATTTTGCTGATCTGGTGTAGCTCAGTGATGAGTAGCACCTCCTTTAATGTCAATCCGGGAAGACGTGAGGATGGTATGAAGACCTCGAGCAAGTGGAAGCACAAATGCGTGAGTGAGAAGCACACCAACATGCACACACTTACACGCACACGCGCACACACGGCAAGACAAAGAGTGAGGAGCAATGGAGTTCTTAGATTACTTTCAAGAGCTCTTACAAGTTCGTTTCAATTACAATCTAACCTCAAAAATGAGCTCTCTAGCTCCTTTTCTAGTTTTTGACTAGCTTTGGCCCTGTTCAGACCTAGTGTCCGGCCTAGTTAAAAATTAGGTTCCAGGGCTTATTAGAGGGCTCAAACGGAGTCTAAAAAATACATATATTGATATGTAGGTACTTCTAAGGCTCCTCAAGCTCGAGGACTCCTCGGCTTGCACAAAATGGAGCCACAAAAAGGTGAACATGGTATTTACAAGGGTTGTTAGTGATGAGAATCACTTTTAATTGGTGTAAGGGTTTGAAAAATTAAAGGTTGCCTTAGTGCTAGATCTGCGTGAATGCTCATACTTGCTTTTCCATGAAGAAATTTATTGGCCTACTTGCCAGATCGTCGTTGACTCCCTTGTCTGCTGCTAACACTCCCCCCTCTCTTGCGTCTGTCGTCCCTGACAGACCCTTGTTGGGAGGGTCGTTGAATGTAGTATTCGACAACATCTTGCGCTAAGTGATGTTCGGCAATCCTCAATCCTTTGGCCAAATCGGTTAGTAGAGCATCCCAATCTACCGGCCCGGGAACCTCTGGATGTGGCATTCGTAACTTTTCTGAGTGGAGAGCTTGTTCCACTGCAAACAATTGTAATAAGTGTGAGGGCCTGGGAATGAAGATCTCTGAGTGATATTACCAGAACACGGTGACAAACATCTCTTCAAATGTTTGTTTGAAGCAGGCCGGTAGGTACTTTATGCGGGCATGCCATGCATAGACAACATTAATGGAGGGCGTTGTGCTCATGTCGTAAACCAGATCCTGATTGCCTTCATTGAATCCGAGCGTAGAGAGATGAGGCTCCTTAACGTTCTTGAAGGTCCGGAAGGTGACTATCATGAGTTCAAAAATTTTAAGACACATCTGTGTCATGACATCTGGTATGTTTTTGAACCTGACGCCCCAATGCCGAATTGTCGATATCATGTACCCTACAGTAGGTTGACCTTTAGGTGGTGCCAAGTAGACATAGTTGAGCCACTTTTCGCAGCCTTTGGTTGTCAGCACCATCTTTGTGTATTCCGGCCACGACCTTCTTCTGAAAACAGGACAGTAGCAGGGATTGTACTTTATATATAGGGGCATGTTATTCCAGGTGCGATTCATTTCCGGATAGGTTTCAAGAAGTCGAATCCTCCAAGTTGGTTGGCGAATATTCCCCTGCTTGGCACTTTCTGGGATATCGTCGGGTGCAAACTGTGTAGCAGAGGTTGGTTCCCGTGAGGTGTGGTGCTTGATTTCAGCATTATAGTCCGCCATCAAGACGCAAAAAGGAACATACAGGTCGTCGGAGGTGCCAATCCACCTGTGATGAGAGAGGTTCCTAAAATAGTCCGATTTTATGACCACCTCTTCTAAGTGTGACATCGATGCTATCTGGACTGCCACCCTATCATCATGTGTTGTGGCCACTTTTTCCAATTTCTGCATCCATTCTGGAGCCTCTATTTCCAGGGTGTCCATGCTCTCTGCTGTCTGCTTGCCTCCAGGTGCTGGCATCGGAACGTACGGGTCCTCAAAAGTTTCCTCTACTTCGATTGGCACTAGGTCTTCAGGTTCTGGTTCTGCCAAGGGGGAGGGTTGTCGTTCATATACAAGCACTTTCTTTTGCAATTCTTCGAGTTGTGCTTTGAGCGCTGCTACTTCGTCAGCTGTGTTAGCTATGGTTGGGACTTCTTTGGGTGGTGCTGGTTGAGCTTCCAATTGCCTTCGTAGTTCGTCTCTTTCCTTTTCTAAGGCTGCATGGGCTTCGAGGAGATCCGCATGGGTTTCCAATATGATCTGCATATTGTCCGAGGGAATAGCCTTAAATCTCTCCGGGTCAATTTCCTGTGGGGAACCTTCCATGGCTAACTCCAAGTTCTCTTCGTTTTGTGTCTGAAGCCGTCTATTTTCTTCTAGGGATGCAGACATATGCTTCCGTAATAGAGCCATGTTGCGGCGGAGCTTGAGGTTCTCTGTGATTTGTGAGTGTAGCAAATCATCCATATGTTGTCTTTCTTCTGCATCAGGCTGCGGTGGATTTGCCACAAGTTTCTCATGTTTTTCTTGCAATGCACTAAACTGCTGTTGTAACTGATGCTTTTCTTTCTCTAAATCAGTGAATCTTCCTTGTAACTCCTCATGTCTCCTGAACAAGCTTGTATGCTGAGCATCGAGGTGCTGATAGTGTTGTTGTAACTGAGACATGCACTGATACATATTATTGAATACATTATTAATGGGGATGGATGCAGGGAGGGTGGTATGTGCAGAGGGGAAGGGAAAGGGGAAGGAAAGTGTGAATGCAGTGCTGGAAAATGGTGAAGTGGGTGGTGGGGGAATGGGAGATTGTGGTGGTATGGGGGGAGGGAGAGGTGCGGTGGAAGGTGATATGTCCATAAAATCCGTGGTGTAAACAGTAGTGGGAGTGATTGTGAATAGTGGAATTGTGGGTGCAGTGATTGTGGTGAATGTGTACAGTGGTGTGTGCAATTCTGAATGTGAACTACCCGAAAGTGTGAGGGGGGGAGTGGGGATGTCAGTAGCTGTCGTTAGGGTTACAGTGTTAGTGGAGGTATATACACGGGAGGTGTTGAGAGGGTGTGTGGGTTGATTGGCGGTTTGTGCTTCAGTCATGGCGGTGGGCGCGGAGGCGGTAACGGTGGTTGTTACATTGGTAATGGGAGGTGAATGTGGTGGAGAGGGAGGCGAAGGTGGTAAGGGAGGTGATGGAGGTGCACTTGATATATGGGCTTCCTCGGTGTCGTGAGCGGTGTGTGCAGTGCCCGTGGTTGTGGGGGTGCCTTGTGGTCCTGATCCTAATACATTCAATTGTTTCCCTGCTCGTGGGGGACGTCTTCCGTATCTTCTTTCCATTCTGCGTGATTGTGCCAGGGCCGTCTGCACTACCTCAGGTACTCCTAGGGCATCAGAGATCATATCTAGTGTGGCACGATATTGTTCATCAACTCCTTCCTCCTCAAGGATTTGGTGCATGATAGCCTTTCCTGCAGCAAGGGATAACTTATGTTGTTGTTGGACCCTATTGATGGTATCGTAGAGCTTTTTCAGCTCCTTTGTATATGCTGGGGCACCCTCTAACTCCTGTATAACTTCTTGCTCATAGTCATGCGCCCCTTCATCAGAAAATCCTTCTTGTTCATCCTCTTGGTCTCCTTCTCCTTCATCTTCCACTTCTACCACTTCTGGTTGTCTTGTCTGTGGTTGTTGTGCGGCCGTTTGTTGTCCACTACCCTGCTCTGCCTCAACTTCTGCATTAACGGCTTCAATAATTCTAGCCACTTCCTCATCCGTTAGATCTTCCAAAGTAAATCCATGAGGAAATTCCAGATCAGTAGGCACTGGTGGAAACACAAGGTTAGGGCCCTCTGTGCTGTGCCTGGGTAACCTGATAGTGAAAGGTTGCACTCTTCGAGGAAGCCTTGGAGTTGTTTCTGGTGTTAGGGTTGCACCGCGGGGTTGTGCACATGGCATCTGTACGGTGCCTCTCATCTTCTTAGAGGGAGGTCCGACAGCTGACAATCTGCGTTGAAACTCCTGTGCTCTGGACCAAATGAGGGCCCGTTGCACTGGTACATCATAGGCGAGACATCTGTAGACGATTCTGGTGAGCGCGCAACATCCATAGAGTACAGATTTCTGTTTCTTGTACCATCGTTGATGAGCCATATGGATCTGATCTATAACCCAGTGGGGCATATTGATGGTCAAATCAAAGGCATCCGCTAAGTAGAGGCTAAACCAGATCTTCTTGGGAGGCATTGTGAACCTGTCTTGCGCGGGGAATGCGAAGTGTTGCATGACCATACGTAAATGAATGGCTATCGTGGGAGTCATCGCCACCATGTCCTTTAGTTTTGTCAGATTCCTATTCTTCATATTATCGGGGACCATAGTCTCCTTCTCCGTAGGAATGTGCATTCCATGCATATCAAGAGCTTCTCTTACCAAGTTGATAGTCAAGCGGAAATGCTTCAGCTCATTGCCCCTTGTGAGTGAGGGAAGCACAAAGGAGCTGTATCTTTTTTTGTCTTTGCTTGGAGTGAGAGTGCTAATCAGGTATGAGCACCTTAGAAAATCGGGCTTTGGTAGTTGGAACTTGAAATAATCATAGAGCCCAGCCTTCTTCCATATCGGCTTCAGTCCTTCGTTGTTCTGTAGCTTTTCAAACTCTCTGGTAAAGAAGTGGTATCTGCCCCAACGTCCATTGAATTCTACTTCAGATTCCCACATATATGTGCCTTCACCCAGAGGTCCCGCAACATCATTGAACCAGTGTGAGGTTTTGCCCACCGGCATTGTGTGACCCTGTGGAGGATTCTGAATCGGTATGGCATGTAATGCCCTTAATGCCGCTGGTCGTTGCTTTAATTCCTCCTCGACCGGAAGGCTTTCAATATCCACAACTTAGGGGCTGGTGCCTGCCTGGGAGCTGGTTCCTACCGTATCGGCCATGTTACTTCTTGCTGCCTGTCTCTGTGAGAATATACAAACATGTGTTAACATTGTACAAGACAAGAGAGAACCGTTGTTGTTCCCATTACAACATTAACATGAGGGTCGGGAGCGAATAATGGGTTAGTAAGTGCTTGGTGCGAGTGTGTGTGTGGTTAGGAGTTCGGAAGACCTAAGATCTATGAGGAATGATGTAGTGTGATAGTGAGGTGGTTAGTAGGTTGTCATGGATTCACAAATGGGGTCCGGGGGTTTGTTACAAGTCTTGGGCTGCCAAATGCAGTGGATGGGTTTTGCTCTAGGTTTCGTAGAGACTCTCGAGAGCTTTATAGGTGTGTCGGCTTGAAAATGAGGCCTTTTAGGGACCCATTTACAAGTGATTATGTTCGTGCTCATGGGCCTTAGTGTGTTCCTGATTGTTGAAAACGAGTGGATGCCAGCTGTGCGAGTGAATGGATCATACTGTATAGGGTGTGGTCTTGGTGTAGCTATTTGAGCCCGCAAACAAGCCTTAGGCACCCAAATTTGTCTTGATTGTGGGCTAGCCTTCATCGACCTCTTGGGCACCCAAATAGACTTCACATTAGCAGAAGAACTTCTGAAAGACTTCTTATTAGTGTCGTGTCGTTGGTTACTAATAAGAGGCTTTGCCCGTGTGGTTGGCTTGAGTGCAACTGGGTGTTCTCCTTTCCGCACCCACACTTGTTTCACTAGCTGAGACATTTTTCTGCGCAGGTACTTTTGATCTCCGACATAGGTAGTACTCTGCTTCTTCTGCCTTTGATCCACCTTTTGTTGCTGCCTCCCTCTGGCCTTTGGAAAAGAAGGGAGTTCCGTTGTGGTTATGACTCCTTTTTTGAGATCTTCATTCTTCTGCATCACATAGCCTTGGACAAGAACAGCATGGTCAGCTTCATGTGCACCCTTGGAGGGACCAGGAGTCTGTGCCTTTCCTAGTTCCTTGAGTGCTCCATTATTTAACTCCATTGTAATTCTAGTCTGATTCACCCATACCTGAAGAAGTCCACTTCTTAGGTTTAAGTTGACTGCTTGGTCATAAATCCAGTCTTGACCCAGGACAAGGGGTTCCGTGAGGTCCTCGTCTTGGCATACTAGCGCTTTAACTGTCATTGCCTCATCATGAATATAGAGGGGAAGTTCCACCTCGCCCATGCAAGGGGTTTCCACGCCTCCCAATCCTATGAGATATGCTTCCACAGGATTGACAGTTAACTGCAACTCTTGACAGTAAGACGATTTAACAGCACTAGTGGCTGCACCTGAGTCAATCAAAGCTCTTACAGTCCTTGCACTCTTTCCTTGTCCTATATCTAAGGTTATGAAAGGACGTCGATCAGTTATCCTATGTGAGCTAACACCTGAAACTTCACACATAGCTACGTCATATCCTTGATCTGCAAATGCATCTTGCCTAGGGAGTTCTCTACCTTGTCTTCTTAATTTCATTCTCCTTATGCGCTCTAAGGCTTCCGCTTGAGCTTCTTCTCGAATTCGCTTTTCTTCCTCTCTGCGTTTCTTAGCAGTGTTGAGTCGGCTTAGCATTTCCTCCGTGAGGGGTTCCTGATACAACTTGACTCTGCATCCTCTGATATAACTTGGGAGAACATCGCCTTCTAATGTGGCTAGTTGCACTGCTCCACTTGTTGAGATCCTATTGATGATCATAGGTCCGTAGCCTCTCTTTTCTAGCTTCCTTGCATGTTGTTTCAATGTGTAGACTAAAACTAGATCTCCTACTTTCAAGCCCTTATCCTTCACATGGGCATCAAAGTATGCCTTCTGTCGTTTCTTAGCTGCATATATCCCTGCAGCTGCCCTCAGTCTTGTTTCTCCTAATCGTTCAAGGTCAAAAAGTCTAGAGGAGAGTTCATGACCTGTCCATTCATGCTCTTGTGCTACCTTCAATGTAGGTATCAAGAAGTCCAAGGGTAGCACCGCGTTTTGGCCAAATACCATTTGAAAGGGGGTGGCTTGGAGTACCGTTTTGTAGGCGACTCGGTATGCCCAAACAGCGTGGTGTAGCTGTTTGTCCCAATCATAGCGTTTAGTGTTTACTAATTTTGTCAGTACATTGCATAAGATCTTGTTGGTGCTTTCGGCTTGTCCATTAGCTTGAGGGTGATAGGGGGCAGACTTCTTATGTATTACCAAGAATTCTTGGAGTAGATTTTCAATCACTTCGTTCAAAAAATGAGTGCCTCTATCACTGACTAGCTCTATAGGTAGCCCGTATCTAGTGAACACATTCTCAAACAAGAATTTCGCAGTTGTTTGAGCATCGTTCTTCGTTGTGGCTTTTACCTCCACCCACTTAGTTAGATAGTCTGTTGCAACAATGATATATTCTGCATGGGAACCCTTCGCTGGGGGATTAATAGGACCTACGAAGTCTATTCCCCACTTAGAGAATGCACGTCCACCCATCATAGGTTTCAGTGGCATCTCATCTTTACGTATAGGATACTGGGTTCGCTGACAGACATCACACCGTTTCACATAGGTATGTGCGTCCATGTGAAGGGTAGTCCACCAGAAGCCCGCAAATAGTATTGCCTTGATCACCCGATCTGGTCCAAAGTGTCCTCTTGCTACACCTTGGTGAGCAGTTTCCAAGATCTTGAGATATTCACTTTCATGGACACATAGTCTCAAGTAACCATCTTTACCGCGTTTGTATAGATTATCACCAATAAGTGAGTAATCCTCGGCTTCTTGTTCTAAACTCATTTTCCTCGCCAGAGTCATGTCTGGAGAGAATGTTTTTGTCCTCATGAAGGATACTAGTGGTTCACTCCAATCTGGCACTATGGACACTTGATAAAGAGTGGCATGTTCCACAGGTGGTTTAGTGCGACAGATTGGGCAATCCTTGCACAACTTTTGGACATCAGCTTCCATAGTCGGCCAATGTACTCCGAGTCTCCTTAGTGTCTGTAAGGTTCGTTGTTTTGAGTAGTGTTGCTCTAGTGCACCTACATGTGCTAATTGCAACCATTTAGCATACTCATCCTCTTCCACACAACAAGCCAAGATCCCTTGATTCGTGTGCTTGTACATGCTTCCTGCCATGATGTGGTACTTTTGGGCTTTCACAACCTCTCTATTCTGTGTTTTTACTACAGGATGGTTAGGCCCGTATGTCAATATTGGCACCAATGGCTTAGCCTACTGCGGCACCACTTCCAAATTAAACAAGTAAGCATCAGGAAGGTCATCTGACACTCCTTGTGGGGCTTCTCCAGATGTGAGCCTAGAGAGATGATCCGCTCTCAAATGTGTCCTACCTTTCCTTACCACTACCTCAAAGTCGTATTCCATTAGTAAGAGAAACCATCTTACTAATCTTCCTGTATTGCATGGCTTGTTCACGAGATATAACAATGCTTGGTGATCAGTAAAAAATTTAAACTTATTTGCAAGCAAATAGTGTCTAAATTTCTTGACTGCATATACCATGCCTAAGCCTTCTCTCTCTGTAGTGGTATAATTTCGTTCAGCTGCATTCAATTGTCTACTGGCATAGGCAATTGGAACATCCATATTACCTTCACCCGTAGGTTGTGCGAGTACACATCCAATAGCATAATTGGATGCATCCACGTGAACATGGAATGGCTTGTTCCAATCTGGTGTGGTCAAGATTGGTGCTGAACATAATCTCCGTTTAAGCTCCTGGAAGGAGTTCTCACATTCATCAGTCCACTCAAAGTTAGTCAGAAGTCCATACATGGGCTTTGCAATGACAGCATACATGTGAATGAACCGACGGTAGTAACCACAATGCCCCATGAAAGCTTGTACTTCCTTGACATTCCTTGGCCTAGGTAGCTCTGCTATGGCTCTCACTTTCTCCTCATCAGTGGATATGCCATTCTTTGACACAATGTGTCCTAGAATCTTGCCGTGCCTGACCATAAAAACGCATTTTTCTGGGTTCAGGCAGACCTGATATTCTCTACATTTGTCAAAGATTTGTCTGAGTTCAGGAATATGGGTTTGTCTAATGTTGGAATGAGCACAAAGGTCATCAACATAGACTTCTAAATTCTTCCTCAGGAACTCTTTAAATACATGGCACATCAGCCTCTGGAAGGTTGCTGGCGCATTAGTAAGCCCAAATGGCATTACACGAAAGGCAAATATACCCCACTCTGTGGCAAAAGTTGTCTTATGCTGATCTGCTGGAGCTATGGCTACTTGATTGTAGCCCGAAAATCCATCGAGGAAGCTATACACTTCCTTGCCTGCTACTCGTTCTAAGAGATGTTCTGTGATGGGAAGCGGATAGTTATCTCGAATTGTGGCTGCATTGACCTTCTTCAAGTTAATGCATACACGCAGCTTGCCATTCTTCTTGGGCACCACTACGATGGGGGATACCCACTCAGTGTGCTCAATTTCATAGATAAATCCAGCTTCGACCAGTCTATCTATCTCCTCTTTGATCTTAGCAGCGTAATTATCGTTATATGTATAGGGCTTTTGCTTAGAAGGTTTAGCATCTGAAGTCATGGGGATGGTGTGTGAGCATATGTCAGGGTCAACACCTTTCAAATCCTTGTAACTCCAAGCGAATACATCTCTGTATTCTCTTAGCAAGGCAATTAACGCATGCTCTTCTTCCTCTGTTAGGTCATGGCCTATGTATGTGCATCTCTCCTCTCCTTCTTCTAAGGCCACAACTATTTTCTTGGTGGTTTCTTTGTTATCATAGGCCTCTCCTGATTGTGCCTCTCGTTTAGGCATTCTTAACATGACTCTCCTGTCGTCTATCTCATACTTCTTAAAATTTTCTGGGACCTCGAACAAGGATTCTTCCTCTTCGGGTGAGACTTCTCTCTTCTTTCGTTTCTTTCCTTCTTCCTTCGGGGTCACATGTGTGGCTAACCTTACGTCATTTGTAAGCTCTCCATTCCTCTGGGGTTGAAATTCTACTTCCTGGAAGTATTCTTCATCTGATGCAAATGGTGGGTCCATAATGATTGACTCTAGATCGGAGTCACTTGCATCCTCAAATGCATCAGGGCTAGGTTCGCATTCTTCTAGAACGGCCTCTCCCATGATTGGCTCTATGGAGAAGACTGAAATGTCATAGCCATCCTCATCACAGTGAGGTGTCCATTGTTCCTCATTGATGGCTACATCCATGGTTGCTAAAATTTCTGCCCAGCCATGGGGTTCAAATTCCTCGTCTAGAAAAACCACAGGTGCATAGGCTGGGTCTTGGATTGATCTATGGGTTTCTTTTGCACCTATCTCCCTGGCGTTTTCTCTCTTCTCTTCTTCTACTGCTACCTTGCACATCCATAAGTGGGTGTCTTCATGCTTCCATGAGGATCCTGATCCTATGGAATGCACAGATTCCGTATCATCTTTGGCTCTATGGATGGGATTCCATTGGATAGGTGGAACATCTCTATGAGAGTAATCTTTGAGATTCACTTTGGTCGTAACACCCAAGTGTTGCAGGTACAAAGAATTGGTTCCCCAATCCTGTACCACTTGCAACTGTCGCATAAAAGGTCTTCCCAAAATCATTTCGTAGGCATGGTTCTTGCTGAAGTCACATATGGCAAATGTATGCTCAAACTCAACACCACAGGTGGTGAGAGTTATTCCTTCTAGCAATCCTAAGGGTCTCTCAATATGACCATCGGCCATCTGCAATTTCATTCTCGTTGGCCTGAGTGCAGGTTTGCCCCAACGCTTCCATAGGGAAGTGGTGGCAATTGCAACTCCTTCACCTGAGTCCAAAATTGCCTTGGTGGTGTACTCCTGGTAGGTAATGGGAAGATAGGTGTTCCCTTCTTCACCTTCACACATATCTCCTATCTTATCCAAGGGTATCTCTGGCACCGTTCTATGTGATCCTACTTGGGAACGAGGTTTTTCTATCTCTGGTACTTGTTTGGCTACATGTTTCCATAATTCAGGTTTAACCTTGAGTAGCTCTTCCAACTTGAGATTGCACTGCACTTTAGTATTTTTCACTACCTCTGTGTTCCTAGGTATGACTGAATCTTCGTTTCTTACCATGACTGTGGGGGTCCTCATACAAGTAGACTTGGCTTCCCATGGGCCCGTGAAGTGGGGTAATTCCTGTAAAGAATTAGACTCGAAGTCTAATCTTTCTTGAGATTGGGTGCTCTCCTGCTCCCCATAGATGGATGGGATGTCTTGTGGGAATTGATCATGTGCATCATCCACAAGTTCGATAGGAGGAGGGATTTCACTTTCTTTAGCCCATTTGTCTTCTTGAATCTCTCGTAGAAATTCTGGTGTGAATCGATTCATAGAAGAAGATGTGTCTGGCTCCGTAGAGTTAGGCACGTAGGCTTCAGGCACATAGGCTTTAGGCACATAGGCTTCCTGGGCAGGAAGACTTGCTCTTTCACTTGCCTTGTCCTTTAGTTGAGAGGTGGGTTTCTTTTCTGATTGCGCAATCAGCTTCTCTATTCTCTCTAACAGTCCATCAAAGTGCAACTGTGTCTTCCCTGAACTAGAGATGTTAAAGAGGCGACTGGCTTCAAACATGGTCTGAGCCAATTCCACCATCTTAGCACAAATTTTGGTTCGTTCTAACTCTAGTTCTGCTCTAGGGTAACACTTTTCATGATCAGTTACGTTTGGCCCTTCTTGGATTCTGGCCTGATATGCTTTAAGCATCATATTAAGGTCCTCGGGAGTGGGATCAGCTAGGACTGATCCTACTCTTGGGGTTGGTGGGTTTAGGTGAGGCGGGTTGGATGGAGATGGTATGGAGGGTGGCGGAGGAGGTGATATGTGAGAGTTCGGTTGAGAGGTGAGCTCCACAACTTTGGCTTTTGTTTCTCTTATGCTTTCTTCTAATTCGTTCATTTTCTTTGCCCATTGTCTTTTCATTCTTTCACGGCTATCTCTCCAGGCTCTAGTCCTTTTCTTGGTTATGCTCTCAGTTTCACTAGCTTCTGGGTTCTTTTCCTGATCTACAGCTTGGTTTTGCTGCAATGCTTGAGCTCTAGTGACTACCTGTACTGGTGCGGTGGAAGTTACGCTCCCTGTGGAGTCTACCACTAATCCAACAACGTTGATAGGAGTGATTTTTGGCATGTTATTGGGATTTTTAGGGCAATCTCGTAAGAGATGCTCCTTCCCACACTCTTGGCAATAGCCTTGGATCGTCACTGACTGGGGTTGTGTAGGTGGAGGTAAGGGACAATCACGGATGATGTGATCTCCCTGACATCTGTAGCATGGTCCTCTAGGGAACGGGGGTCTTACCTGCCTAGGTTGAGGTCTAGGGTTGGGGTTTGCATACATGACATTTGTGTAATCTGATTCCCAACTAGGTTCATTTGGCTCTTCACTATAGTAGGACTCACCATGTTCAGGAGACTGCATGAAGTAAGCCTGGGGACTCTCAACATGCGTAGAATCGAAGCTATGGTCACTGGGATCACTTTCTGAAAGCAAAGGTGTGACGGGGACTATAGCTCTATTCAGGTTCTCTTCTGCCAGAGCATACTTTACCGGAATCACATTAGCTGGAGCTGGGGGTTCTTGTGCTAGCACAGGCTGAGGCCTTTGTTGGTTTTGGTAGGGTTGGTAGGTTTGTTGAGGTCTAGCATACTGCTGAGGTGGGTATTGGTTCTGGTATCTTCCTTGTTGAGGCTATGGCTCTGGGTAGGTGTAGCTCAGTGATGAGTAGCACCTCCTTTAATGTCAATCCGGGAAGACGTGAGGAGGGTATGGAGACCTCGAGCAAGTGGCGGCACAAGTGCGTGAGTGAGAAGCACACGAACATGCACACACATACACACACACGCGCACACACGGCAAGACAAAGAGTGAGGAGCAATGGAGTTCTTAGATTACTTTCAAAAAGCTCTTACAAGTTTGTTTCAATTACAATCTAACCTCAAAAATGAGCTCTCTAGCTCCTTTTATAGTTTTTGACTAGCTTTGGCCCTGTCCAGACCTAGTGTCCGGCCTAGTTAAAAATTAGGTTCCAGGGCCAATTTGAGGGCTTAAACGGAGTCTAAAAAATACGAAAATTGATATGTAGGTACTTCTAAGGCTCCTCAAGCTCAAGGACTCCTTGGCTTGCACAAAATGGAGCTACAAAAATATGAAATGGTATTTACAGGGGTTGTTAGTGATGAGAATCACTTTTAATTGGTGTAAGGGTTTGAAAAATTAAAGGTTGCCTTAGTGCTAGATCTGCATGAATGCTCATACTTGCTTTTCCATGAAGAAATTTATTGGCCTACTTTCCAGATCGTCGTTGACTCCCTTGTCTGCTGCTAACACTCCCCCCTCTCTCGCGTCTGTCGTCCCTGACAGACCCTTGTTGGGAGGGTCGTTGAATGTAGTATTCGACAACATCTTGCGCTAAGTGATGTTCGGCAATCCTCAATCCTTTGGCCAAATCGGTTAGTAGAGCATCCCAATCTACCGGCCCGGGAACCTCTGGATGTGGCATTCGTAACTTTTCTGAGTGCAGAGCTTGTTCCACTGCAAACAATTGTAATAAATGTGAGGGCCTGGGAATGAAGATCTCTGAGTGATATTCCCAAAACCCGGTGACAAACATCTCTTCAAATGTTTGTTTGAAGCAGGCCGGTAGGTACTTTATGCGGGCATGCCATGCATAGACAACATTAATGGAGGGCATTGTGCTCATGTCGTAAACCAGATCCTGATTGCCTTCATTGAATCCGAGCGCAGAGAGATGAGGCTCCTTAACGTTCTTGAAGGTCCGGAAGGTGACTATCATGAGTTCAAAAATTTTAAGACACATCTGTGTCATGACATCTGGTATGTTTTTGAACCTGACGCCCCAATGCCGAATTGTCGATATCATGTACCCTACAGTAGGTTGACCTTTAGGTGGCGCCAAGTAGACATAATTGAGCCACTTTTCGTAGCCTTTGGTTGTCAGCACCATCTTTGTGTATTCCGGCCACGACCTTCTTCTGAAAACAGGACAGTAGCAGGGATTGTACTTTATATATAGGGGCATGTTATTCCAGGTGCGATTCATTTCCGGATAGGTTTCAAGAAGTCGAATCCTCCAAGTTGGTTGGCGAATATTCCCCTGCTTGGCACTTTCTGGGATATCGTCGGGTGCAAACTGTGTAGCAGAGGTTGGTTCCCGTGAGGTGTGGTGCTTGATTTCAGCATTATAGTCCGCCATCAAGATGCAAAAAGGAACATAGAGGTCGTCGGAGGTGCCGATCCACTTGTGATGAGAGAGGTTCCTAAAATAGTCTGATTTTATGACCACCTCTTCTAAGCGTGACATTGATGCTATCTGGACTGCTACCCTGTCATCGTGGGTTGTGGCCACTTTTTCCAATTTCTGCATCCATTCCGGAGCCTCTATTTCCAGGGTGTCCATGCTCTCTGCTGTCTACTTGCCTCCAGGTGCTGGCATCGGAACGTATGGGTCCTCAAAAGTTTCCTCTACTTCGATTGGCACTAGGTCTTCAGGTTCTGGTTCTGCCAAGGGGGACGGTTGTCGTTCATATACAAGCACTTTCTTTTGTAATTCGTCGATTTGTGCTTTGAGCGCTGCTACTTCGTCAGTTGTGTCAGCTGTGGTTGGGACTTCTTTGGGTGGTGGTGGTTGAGCTGCCAATTGCCTTCGTAGTTCGTCTCTTTCCTTTTCTAAGGTTGCATGGGCTTCGAGGAGATCCGCATGGGTTTCCAATATGATCTGCATATTGTCCGAGGGAATAGCCTTAAATCTCTCTGGGTCAATTTCTTGTGGGGATCCTTCCATGGCCAACTCCAAGTTCTCTTCATTTTGTGTCTGAAGCCGTCTATTTTCTTCTAGGGCTGCAGACATATGCTTCCGTAATAGAGCCATGTTGCGGCGGAGCTTGAGGTTCTCTGTGATTTGTGAGTGTAGCAAATCATCCATATGTTGTCTTTCTTCTGCGTCGGGCTGCGGTGGATTTGCCACCAGTTGCTCATGTTGTTCTTGCAATGCACTAAACTGCTGTTGTAACTGATGCTTTTCTTTCTCTAAATCAATGCATCTTCCTTGTAACTCCTCATGTCTCCTGAACAAGCTTGTATGCTGAACATCGAGGTGCTGATAGTGTTGTTGTAACTGAGACATGCACTGATACATATTATTGAATACATTATTAATGGGGATGGATGCAGGGAGGGTGTGATGTGCAGAGGGGAAGGGAAAGGGGAAGGGAAGTGTGAATGCCGTGCTGGAAAATGGTGAAGTCGGTGGTGGGGGAATGGGAGATTGTGGTGGTATGGGGGGAGGGAGAGGTGCGGTGGAAGGTGATATGTCCATAAAATCCGTGGTGTAAACAGTAGTGGGAGTGATTGTGAATAGTGGAATTGTGGGTGCAGTGATTGTGGTGAATGTGTACAGTGGTGTGTGCAATTGTGAATGTGAACTACCCGAAAGTGTGAGTGGGGGAATGGGGATGTCAGTAGCTATCGTTAGGGTTACAGTGTTAGTGGAGGTATATACACGGAAGGTGTTGAGAGGGTGTGTGGGTTGATTGGCGGTTTGTGCTTCAGTCATGGCGGTGGGCTCGGAGGCGGTAACGGTGGTTGTTACATTCGTAATGGGAGGTGAATGTGGTGGAGAGGGAGGCGAAGGTGGTAAGGGAGGTGATGGAGGTGCATTTGATATATGGGCTTCCTCGGTGTCGTGAGCGGTGTGTGAAGTGCCCGTGGTTGTGGGGGTGCCTTGTGGTCCTGATCCTAATACATTCATTTGTTTCCTTGCTCGTGGGGGACGTCTTCCGTATCTTCTTTCCATTCTGCGTGATTGTGCCAGGGCCGTCTGCACTGCCTCAGGTACTCCTAGGGCATCAGAGATCATATCTAGTGTGGCACGATACTGTTCATCAACTCCTTCCTCCTCAAGGATTTGGTGCATGATAGCCTTTCCTGCTGCAAGGGATAACTTATGTTGTTGTTGGACCCTGTTGATGGTATCGTAGAGCTTTTTCAGCTCCTTTGTATATGCTGGGGCACCCTCTAGCTCCTGTATAACTTCTTGCTCATAGTCATGCGCCCCTTCATCAGAAAATCCTTCTTGTTCATCCTCTTGGTCTCCTTCTTCTTCATCTCCCACTTCTACCACTTCTGGTTGTCTTGTCTGGGGTTGTTGTGTGGCCGTTTGTTGTCCACTACCCTGCTCTGCCTCAACTTATGCATTAACGGCTTCAATAATTCTAGCCACTTCCTCATCCGTTAGATCTTCCAAAGTAAATCCATGAGGAAATTCCAGATCAGTAGGCACTGGTGGAAACACAAGGTTAGGGCCCTCTGTGCTGTGCCTGGGTAACCTGATAGTGAAAGGTTACACTCTTCGAGGAAGCCTTGGAGTTGTTTCTGGTGTTAGGGTTGCACCGCGAGCTTGTGCACAAGGCATCTGGACAGCGCCTCTCATCTTCTTTGAGGGAGGCCCCACAGCTGACAATCTGCGTTGAAATTCCTGTGCTCTGGACCAAATGAGAGCCCTCTGCACCGGTACATCATATGCGAGACATCATCTCTGATGAGCCATATGAATCTGGTCGATAATCCAGTGAGGCATATTGATGGACAATTCAAAAGCATCCGCCAGGTAGAGGCTAAACCAGATCTTTTTGGGGGGCATTGTGAATCTCTCCTGCGCGGGGAATGCGAAATGTTGCATGACCATGTGTAAGTGAATGGCAATTGTAGGTGTCATCGCAACCATGTCCTTCAACTTCGTCAGATTCCTGTTCTTCATATTGTCTGGAACCATAGTCTCTTTCTCTGTTGGGATGTGCATACCTTTCATGTCGAGTGCTTCTCTTACCAAGTTGATAGTCAAGCGGAAACGCTTCAGCTCATTGCCCCTTGTGAGTGATGGGAGCACAAAGGAGTTGTATCCTTTCTTGTCTTTGCTGGGAGTGAGGGTACTAATTAAGTATGAGCACCTTAGAAAATCTGGCTTTGGTAGTTGGAACTTGAAATAGTCATAGAGCCCAGCCTTCTTCCATATTGGCTTCAGTCCCTCGTTATTCTGTAGCTTTTCAAACTCTCTGGTAAAGAAGTGGTATCTGCCCCACCGTCCATTGAATTCTACCTCGGACTCCCACATGTATGTGCCTTCGCCCAGAGGTCCCGCAACATCACTGAACCAATGTGAGGTTTTTCCCACCGGCATTGTGTGACCTTGTGGAGGATTTTGAATCGGGATGGCATGTAATGCTCTTAATGCCGCTGGTCGTTCCTTTAATTCCTCCTCGACCGGAAGGCTTTCAATATCCACAACTTGGGGGCTGGTGCCTGCCTGGGAGCTGGTTCCTACCGTATCGGCCATGTTACTTCTTGCTGCCTGTCTCTGTGAGAATATACAAACATGTGTTAACATTGTACAGGACAAGAGAGAACCGTTGTTGTTCCCATTACAACATTAACATGAGGGTCGGGAGCGAATAATGGGTTAGTAAGTGCTCGGTGCAAGTGTGTGTGTGGTTAGGAGTTCGGAAGACCTAAGAGCTATGAGGAATGATGTAGTGTGATAGTGAGGTGGTTAGTAGGTTGTCATGGATTCACAAATGGGGTCCGGGGGTTTGTTACAAGTCTTGGGCTGCCAAATGCAGTGGATGGGTTCTGCTCTAGGTTTCGTAGAGACTCTCGAGAGCTTTATAGGCGTGTCGGCTTGAAAATGAGGCTTTTTAAGGACCCATTTACAAGTGATTCTATTCGTGCTCATGGGCCTTGGTGTGTTCCTGAGTGTTGAAAACGAGTGGATGTCGGCGGTGTGAGTGAATGGACCACGCTGTAAGGGGTGTGGCCTTGGTGTAGCTATTGAGCCCGCAAACAAGCCTTAGGCACCCAAATTTATCTTGATTGTGGGCTAGCCTTCATCGACCTCTTGGGCACCCAAATAGACTTCATGTTAACAGATGAGCTTCTGAAAGACTTCTTATTAGTATCATGTTGTTGGTTACTAATAAGAGGCTTTGACTGTGTGGTTGGCTTGAGTGCAACCGGGTGCTCGCCTTTCCGTACCCACACTTGTTTCACTTGCTGGGACATTTTGTTGCGCAGGTACTTTTGATCTCGGACATAGGTAGTACTCTGCTTCTTCTGCCTTTGATCCACCTTTGGTTGCTGCCTCCTTCTGGCCTTTGGAAAAGAAGGGAGTTCCTTTGCATCCCTGACTCCTTTTTTGCGAATATCATTCCTCTGCAACACATAGTTTTGGACAAGAACAACATGGTCATCTTCATGTGTATTCCTGGAAGGACCAGGAGTCTGTGCCTTTCCTAGTTCCTTGGGTGCTCCATTATCCAACTCTACTGTAATTCGACTATGATTGACCCAAACCTGAAGAAACCCACTTCTTAGGTTTAAGTTGACTGCTTGGTCATAGATCCAGTCTTGACCCAAGACAAGAGGTTCAGTGAGATCCTCGTCTTGACACACTAGTACTTTAACTGTCATAGCCTCATCATGAATGTAGAGGGGAAGTTCCACCTCGCCCATGCAAGGGGTTTCCACGCCTCCCAATCCTATGAGATATGCTTCCACAGGATTGACAGTTAACTTCAACTCTTGACAGTAAGACATTCTAACAGCACTAGTGGCTTCACCTGAGTCAATCAAGTCTCTTACGGTCCTTGCACTCTTTCCTTGTCCTATATCTAAGGTTACGAAAGGACGTCGATCAGTTATCCTATGTGAGCTTGTTCCTGCTATTGCACACCTTGCCATATGATATCCTTGATCTGCATAGTCATTTGTTCTAAGCTGATCTCTACCTTGCCTTCGCAATTTCATTTTCCGTATGTGCTCTAAGGCTTCTGCTTGAGCTTCTTCTCGAATTCGCTTTTCTTCCTCTTTGCGTTTCTTAGCAATGTTGAGTCAACTTAGCATTTCCTCTGTGAGAGGTTCCTGATACAACTTAACTCTGCATCCGCTAATATAGTTTGGGAGAACATCGCCTTCTAATGTGGCTAGTTGCACAGCACCACTTGTCGAGATCCTATTGATGATCATAGGTCCATAGCCTCTCTTTTCTAGTTTCCTTGCGTGTTGTTTCAGTGTGTAGACTAAAACTAGATCTCCTGCTTTCAAGCCTTTATCCTTCACATGGGCATCAAAGTATGCCTTCTGTCGTTTCTTTGCTGCATATATCCCTGCAGCTGCTCTCAGTCTTGTTTCTCCTAATCGTTCAAGGTCAAAAATCCTAGAGGAGAGCTCATGACCTGTCCATTCGTGCTCTCGTGCTATTTTCAACGTAGGTATTAAGAAGTCCAAGGGTAGCACAGCGTTTTGGCCGAATACCATCTGAAAGGGGGTGGCTTGGAGTACCATTTTGTAGGCAACTCGATATGCCCAAACAGCATGGTGAAGCTGTTTGTCCCAATCAGAGCGTTTATTGTTCACTAATTTCGTCAGTACATTGCTGTTTGGTTGTCTGAGTTTGAGCATCCATATTTTGCATTAGTTTAGTTCATACATGTGTGCACTTTTTGTCCTGTTTATGCTAGGGATTTGCTAATTTCTTAGCCTAGATAAAACAATAGATACATTAGGAAAACATCATAAGGAAGAGGGGAAAAACACATTTGGGAATTAGACTGAGAGCATTAGATTGACCTCCACCTACTGGCTGATGACCCATTGAGTTTCTTCTCTGATCTCTACTCTAAGCTAAGAGAGATAGTAGAGCCACTCACACTGGACATCGTTCTAAGCTCTAGGACAGATAGCAGAGAAGAGAGATGGAGGAAGTCTTCAAAGAATTAGTGATAGAGAAATAGAGGGCTCTAGTAGTCCAAGCAGTTTTGAGAGAGAAAGGCAAGTTTACAATTCTGAACGTGATTGAATACCTAGATGTATTTGAGGACCAGGCACAGATCCATGGTCTACCTGAAGACGTTTTTGCACATTACTTCACAGGAGTAGTTTCAGGATCTATCCTAGCATCTATTACAGTGCACATAGCAAAGCCTTGGGCCAAATTCAAAAAAGAGTTACATAAGCAATTTTATCTAGAAGATTTTTTGCAACATAGTAAAGAGGGGTTCCTGCGGTGGGTAAACTCCCCAAAACCCACTGCTTCCCTGACTCATCTCTTAAATCAATTCTTGAGAAGACATGTCCAGCTTCCACAGGATGATTTAGATGCATTTGAAGCCTGACCTAGTCATTTCCTTAAGAGAAGCTCCACAACCACCTAGAGAAGCTCCGCTTCCAGCAATCCCGAACGTGTCTGTAGCATCAGCTTTTGCTAATGTTGCATCCATTTTGCGATCACCAATGGAGCTACAGCTTGAGATTCTCAGCCAAGAAATAGAAAATCGTATGACGATGCAAGCATCTATGTCAAAAGAAATGGTCATCATTCATAATAAAGTCTATTCTATGGGGTATCATGACCCCACTCCTCCTCAAGCAAGTACTAGTTATGTAGATGTGATACAAAGAGGTACTATACCCATTCCGAATATACAAGGCTATGTGATGCCTTAGTCGGCACCTCCAGTGTAGCCTATTGTCAACAGACATCTGCACCACCAATGCAGCCTACATTTCAAAGAAACACTGGACCTTTTAAGAGACGAGAGACTGGTGGGTTTGGAGGGGCAAAGAGATGTGTATGGTGCGATGCACAAGAACATTTCTCATATGCCTGTGAAGAGATTAAGCTAGCAAAGGAGCATTAATTGGTAATAGATATAGACAAGAAACTTTATGACTTCATGACCCGTCTTCCTCTACCTGTGAATTAGGGAAAGGGGGGATGAAGAAACTCTATGAGAATCTATCAAGCAACAATGCAAGCACATCGGCCGCACAGCTAGAGCCGATAGAGGAGGGAGATGGAGAGATTCCTAGACCTCGACCTCAAAGAAACTATTCTATTGAAGCTTTAGTGAAAGCCAGGGATGCGATTATGCAGAAGACTGCCTCGAAGTCTCATGTTGATCAATTCTCAGTCTATTCGCATATAGCCAATGTAAAAGAAAAGAGGAAGAGGGATGAGAGCCAGGAAGAGGCTGAGCCAGAGAGGAGAGTTACAAGGAAGCAAAGTCAAGAGGCTCAAGAGAAGGCTAAAGAGCCCGAAAAGAAAGTATAATTTAAAGAGCCTGTTGTTTCAAAGGAAGAGACAATGAAGAAGGAAATAAAGGAGGGAAAGAGGCCAGCTGGGCCAATTAAGATTCAAGAGCTAGTTAGAGAGAAAGAGAAAGAACCAGAGCCCACTTAAAAGACTGATGAAATTCAAGAGAATATTCAAGAGAAAGATAAAGAGAAGAAGAAGAAAAAGAAGAAGGCCCCAAAGGCTGTATTAATTTCTGAGTTGGAAAAAAAAAATGATGCAAGAGAGATATTAAATGACATTTGTTAAAGAGCAAAGTGACCATGTTCTTGGAACAAGTTTTCTCTATAGCGAAGCCTGAATTCAAGGATAGCTTTATAAAGTTGATAAAGAGGAAGAGGTTTCCATTACTTAAAGATGTGGAGATGGAAAGGTAGAAGATACCCAAGTTACAAATGAAGCAATTGCATTAAGTGATACTTTTGATGATGAGGATGATGAGGTTGTGTACCTAAGTCAAGAAGACTTAAGGACTTGTGCCAAAGAGACTAAACCTCATTTGCAACACAAGTGCATATAGTGGGAAATTGACACACGCTTACTTGTCAATCCGATCAAACAACCTAACCAAGTGTATGGGGACATGTGCACACATGATGGAAAATGAAGTGGTTCAGCTTATATGCATGAGAAAAGACTAATCCACCTCTCAAACTCACTGAAATACTAAAAGTGTCTGCCGCGATACCATTTACAGTAGTTTTTAGTAAATCGAGGATTTCTCCAAGCTACGAACTCCGAATATAGTCAATAGTAAACTTTTTTCGAAGCTCTCGATGAGACGCATCTATTGGAAGTGGTTTCACTCAATTCTGACAACCATGCTTCATGTTATGACCAAAATAGTGAATGGCGGGAAACACCCACACTCACTCTACAGCTTCTACAAGCTCACACACACACTACAATAGCTCAAAAATAGTGGGGAGGAGTAGACAACAGTCCTACACACACATTCCAAGCATTACACACACATACAAGATCAAAGAGAAGATGGAAATTTGCAAGAAAGAAGCAATTTCAAAAATCAGGAGCTCTCCTTCTTCACAATGGCAAAAAGTCTCTACGAAGAGTCACAAAGTGACTTATATACATGTGCCCTAAGTTTGGTCGTTTCACACAATAGACCGGCACTTTATTCCTAAAAAGTGAATTTCCTACTAATTTACAAGGGATATTTTACAATAAGTTGGGATTATGCAACTAGAGGACTCCTCTAGTGCATTTACATGGCTTGAGGGAATTTCCTAAGACTTAGAAGAAGAAAAATTATGCTCATTAATTTGAAAATTTTGGGGATTCTTCTCTTGTGCTTCTTTGCTCTGCAACACTCTCCCCTTCTTTGTCTCTATCGTCCCTTGACAGGCTTTAGCTTCTCGTCGGCTGCTTGCCTAAGTCTTCTGAATACACGCACCCACTGGTCAAAAAGCGATAAGGACAGTCAGAGAATTTGTTATTTTGTCCGAAATATGTCCTTTGCTTCTGTTTGCCCCTTGGTATTCCTAATATCACACATCTGGGTTGTTGCATTTAGTCGGGCTTCCACGCACGCCACCAGTGACTAGGAATGTGTTGTTCTTAGTCACCCTCTTCAACTTTTCAGCGTCTACCTCTTTCTAACTTCTGGTCTTCTAATTTGTCTTTGTCTTCACATATTTGACCTGTTGTATTGTTTTGAGCCTGTTTACTTTGTTGCTAACACACGCTATCAGCGGGAGGATTAGATGGTGTCTATTGTGGTTCTCTTTCTGTCACGATAGATGGGTTTCTGTCGCGATAGACCGAGTCTATCGTCTGTCATGGGGTTGTCTATCGTGATAAATGGGGTCTGTCGTGGTTCTCTGTCTGTTGCGATAAACAGGTGTCTGTCACGATAGACCGATTCTGTCGTCTATCATGGGGCTATCTATCGCGATAGACAGGGTCTGTCACGATAGACGGGGTCTGTCGCAATAGATAGGATCTATCGTCCATCATGGTTTGGTCTGTCGCGATAGACGGTCTCTATCGTGGGGTCCTATCTGTCACGATAGACGAGTGTCTGTCACGATAGACTGAGTTTATCATTTGTCGTGGTTTTGGTCTGTCGATAGACGGTGTCTGTCACGATAGACGGTCTCTGTCGTGGGATGCAGTTTGTCGTGATAGAGGGTGTTTGTCGTGATAGATGCTATCTGTCACGATAGACGATGTCTATCATGATAGACTGAAAAAACACAATTTTTTTTTGAAACTTCTAGTGATTTGTAGTGCTCTAATGGCGTAGGTTATCGTGCCAAGTATGCATTCACAAAATACTAAGACAGTAGCAGTTTATGGTCATCTTGGAGTTTTTGATATGCTTCATTCATATTGTCATAATCCTCTAAGAGTCGTGCATGATCTTCTACTAATATCTTCATGGATTCTGACGGTACTTCTTTAAAGGTTCATTCGGTTGATCCAAAGCTGCTTCAAGATTTTCTCTATTTTGTTCCTGCAATCAATGATTTTCTTCCTTTGCCGCTGCGAGGTGTCATCTTAATAATCCCAAATTTTGAGTGAGTGTCATATTTCTGATTGTTTGAGCCCATAATAGGTTGTCGATATTGGTAATTGCTTCCTTTGTCTTCTGTTCACTTTCTAGTTTGAGGGTATGGTAGGCCTCGCGTAGCTCTTCATAGCGCGCATTAAAGGAGGCATTCTCAATGGTTAAAGAGTTTAATTGTGCCTATAAATCTGTAGTTGTTTGCTATGGTAGTTTCTTCGGAGAGATACGAATTCATCTCTAACTTGTGTCATGCAAGAGAACATCTGGCGGAAAGCGGTGCCGATTGTGGGTGACAATATTAATGGTGTGGTGAGTGATTATGTTATGGTTGTGGTTGTTGATGCAAGGGGAAGGGCGAAAGGGGGTGGGGAGGTGGATGCATTGGTGAACATGGAGAAGTGTGATGTGCCTAAATGGGGTGGTGAAATAGATGAGGTGAGTGATGGTGCAATGGGTGGTGAAATGTCCATGTCACTAGACGTGGTGTCGAGTTTAGTGATTGTGAAGAGTGGTGTGATCGTGGTTGCGTGAATGGGTGTGAATATAGGATTTACAAAGGTTGATGAATAAATTACAGATTGGGTTTTGCGTATTGCTTGGTGGAGAGGGATGGAGAGAGGGAATATAGTGGGGTGGGGAGGTGAAACTGGTGAGAAGGTCATTGGAGAGGGAAATGGGAATATAGACCTTGGAGAGATGGGAAAAGAAGGAAAGGATGGGATGAGAAATGGATTGGGTGTAATGGTGGGAGCCAAAGGGGGAAAGGTAGTTTGGAGGGCTATGGGAATAGATTGCGAGGTTGAGGCAATGAGGGCTTCTACTAAAGCACTTGTGATGAACATGGACAATCTAGGAGAGGTAGGGTGTACAGGAGAGACTGGAGGGGAAGGATGTGAAAGAGGAGCAGGTGCTGTGGTGGGTACTTCGATTGTAGTAGTGGAAGTTATACCAGAAGGATGAGGCGGGGAGTTGATGACTATGGTCACTTCTTCAAGAGGGTCTTCCGGAATAAGTCGAGCTTCCCTCACCTGTTGCAAAGATTCGGCATCTGTTGGTACACAAATATACTGACCTAGCTTGGATAGTACATGAATTCATCATGGGTCAAACTTCAATAGTGTCTTTTGTTGCAAATATCATAGTGCTTCATTGGTTCCAACTAATTTAACTAATTCCCTAAAGCCTTGAATGAATGCTTCTTTGAATCCTCCAATGGTGAGTTCTTGTTCAAGAATTGCTTGACTTTCTTCTTCTGAGAGTTGTCTGCATGCCTGGATGGCTTGCATAGTGTGATAGAGTTTCTTGATTGCCAAAGTGTAGGTGGCAGCTTCAAACATGTCGTCTTTGTGTGTACTTGTGTCACGTTGTGCCTCGGTTTGTTGTTCTTGTTTGTCATTCTGCACATCCTCATGAGAGTCGTGGCTATCCTGACTAGCTTCATCGTCACCGTCTTCATTGTCAGTTTTTGTTCTCTCTTCTTCTGAGCTGGAGACTACTTGTTCTTGTCGTTGATCAGGGGGTATAGGAGGGTAACTGGGACGATCATACTTCTGTGAGAAAAATTGCTCTTCTAAAATTTGAAATTCACTGGAGAAAGCATCATGCATTTCAAAATCAAAGGTGGTGTTTGTTGGTTTAGCCTCCAAGTTCGGTATGGGGAAAGTGAATGCTTCCATACCGATGGTGGTGGGAATTTCTCCTTCTGTAGTGGTGGGTTCTTGAATTGTGGTTGCTTGAGAAGTCACCGCACTCGTAGTACCTTCTGTGATAATAGGTCATGAAAGGTGTATACGGTTGGACTGTATAGGTGTGGGGGGTTCGGGAGATGGCTGAGGTGATGGGAAGTCTGGAACTTGCAAGCATGGAATAGAACTGTGCATGTGTTTGCCTACCCATCCCTTGCTAGCTTTCTTGGTAGTTCCTTTGAATGCTTTCAATTCTTCGCTAGTCATTGCGTGTTCTATGGGCAAATCATATGCCAAACACATGTATACAATTGGAGTAAGAGTGCAACAACCGTGGATGACATGTTTTCTTTCCCATCTCTGCTGAGCTAAATACAACTGCTCGATAATCCAACTCGTAAGATCTATGATTTGAGGCCCAATGCATGCTAGATATAATCTGAACCAGATACGCTTGTGAGGAATAGTAAAGCGGTCCTAAGCTGGGAAAGATGTGTTACAGGTTGACGATGCATATGAAGTCGAGAAGAAGTTTAAAGAGCAATAACAAAGCATGGAGATAAGTGGTCCAACCACTTCAAGCACACCATCAGAGGAGAGTACTACATTACCTTGGCATGGAAGGACAAGGAATGAAGCTTATTCAAGTGAAGGAAGTAGCAAAGGAAAGGAAAAGGCAAATGACGAAGATCGACGATGGGTAGACATGGAATCTACAAGTGATGAAGATATGGAAAAATTAGAAACTCTAGGATTTAAATCATCTAAACCAAGGAGGAGGAGATTCCTACCATCTAATCGTGAGGTAAGGTCATCCAATAGGGTTAAATACCCTCTTCAAAGGTTAACTTATGATTCATTCATTGCAAGACACTATGCCTACATGAGTCAAGTTATAGCTTGTGAAGAACCTAACTTTTTTGAAGAAGCAAATAAGCATAAGGAATGGATTGAAGCCATGGAGGAGGAAGTCAAAGAACTTGAAGAAAATGATACTTGGTCATTGGTGCCAAGAACAAAGGACATGAAAGTCATTGGCAACAAATGGGTGTACAAAGTAAAGAGGCATGCAGATGGGAGCATCTCTAGGTATAAAGCAAGGCTGGTTGCCAAAGGTTTTGCTTAAACCTATGGCATAGACTTTGAGAAAACATTCAGTCCAGTAGCTAAAATGTCCACCGTCAGAAGTTTGATTGCAATTTCAGCCTCAAAAGGTTGGAAGATGTACCAGTTGGATGTGAAGAATTCTTTCCTAAATGGAGAGCTTGAAGAGGTAGTCTTCATGGACCAGCCCCAAGGCTTTGAAGATGAGAGGTTTCCACATCATGTATGCAGGCTAAAGAAGTCTCTTTATGGACTCAAGCAAGCCCCAAGAGCTTGGAACCAAAGATTTGTAAAATACTTGGTAAAATGTGGATACAATCAGAGTCATGCAGACCCATCACTCTTTGTGAAGAAGGAAGATAGCAAAATTGTTTTCATTTGTATATATGTTGATGATTTGATCATTAGAGGGGATGATGAAGCCAACATCAACGACATAAAGAGAAAGCTTAGATGTGAGTTTAAAATCTCAGATTTAGGGATTTTAAGGTACTTCCTTGGGATTGAAGTATTATATAAAGAGGAAGGTATATACTTGATGCAAAGGAAATACACACTTGATCTTTTGAAGAAGTTTGGCTTGTGTGATTGCAAGACCATTTCAAATCCAATAGAAGTAAATGTTAAACTAAGTGCTCATGAAGGTGAAGAAGTGAAGGATGTGACCATGTATAGGTCAATAATTGGTTCTCTCTTGTATGCTACTATGACAAGACCTGATATTGCACATGTAGTTGGAGTGTTATCTCAATTTTTGCAAGCACTAAGAGTAGATCATCTTGTTGCAGCCAAAAAGGTTCTTAGGTACCTCAAATGATCATTGAATGAAGGTCTCTATTATCCATTTGATGATGGATTAAATGTACAAGCTTATTGTGATGCTGATTGGGCAGGTTCCAAATATGAGAAGAGGAGCACTAATGGATATGTTATCATGCTAGGGAAGAAGACCATCTCATGGATGTCAAAGAAACAACCAACCATGGCTCTTTCATCGATGGAAGCTGAGTATAGAGGCTTAGAACAAGTCTCATGTGAGCTTATGTGGCTCAAGAAGTTGGGTGTTGATCTTGATTTGTAGGTTAAGCAAGTACCTATTTTTTGTGACAACATAAGTAGCATATGCTTGGCTCAAAATCAAGTGTTCCATGCAAGGTCAAAGCATATAGAAGTGCACTACCACTTTATTCAAGAGAAGATCATGTCAAAGGATGTCAAGGTGGAGCATGTCAATACAAAGGAACAATATGCAGATATGTTTACCAAAGCATTGATGTGTCACGAGGAAGGAGATAAGGAAGAGAGCTCACACACACACTTTCACTCTCAAGGAACAACACACACACAGTTGAGGCAAGGAAGAATGATCTTCTTCTTCTTCTATTACATAAAAGGAATGTACAAGAATGACCTAAAAACAAGAATACAACAAGTGCAATATATAAAGATTAGTACATAAGGAAAAACCTAATATCCGCGAATGAGTGAGCTGGCAAGAAACAAATGTGCCATCACTCTCGGTAGATAAATCTAATAAAGCTCAATGAAGTATCCTTAACATATATCGGTATGACCACTATACATGTCAGAGAAACGAAAAATTGATACGTGTCATCCTGGATCATCACATGTTGAGTTTGATATCTCAACACTCCCCCTCAAGTTCAACGCCATATCCTGTAATCCAAGCATCTCTCGAAACTTCTTTAACTTCTCAGCTCCAAGTGTTTTGGTGAAAATATCAGCAACCTGCTCATCTGTTCTCACATAAACAAGATCAATATCACCTGCTAATACCTTCTCTCTGATGAAGTGATAATGTACCTCAATATGCTTTGTTCTATCATGGAAAACAGGGTTCCGTGCTAATTGTATGCTGCTAAGATTATCACAATAGATAGTGATAGGCTTTTGCACTTCCACACCTAAATCTGCAAGTAACATCTCCAGCCATGATGCCTCACATGCTGCCATTGCAGCACCTCTATACTCAGCCTCTGTACTCAACAAAGCAACAGTGGGTTGCTTCTTGCTGCTCCATGTAATAGCTGCACCTCCAAGTGAGAAAAGAAAGCCACTAGTAGATCTTCTATCTGGAGTACTACCAGCCCAATCTGCATCGGTGTATCCATGAACCTGCAACTCCACACCAGCTTCATAAAACAATGCATAATCCAAAGTAGCACTCACATAACGTAGAGTGCACCTCAGAGCATCCAAATGTGGCTTCTTGGGAACCTGCATAAACTGACTTTCAAGTCCAACAATATAACTTAGATCAGGCCTTGTAATTGTGAGATATATAAGACTTCCCACAATTTTCCTGTACATAGTAGCATTTTCCAATGCTTCACCTGATGTAGTATCCAATTTCAAATTCTGATCTAATGGCATAGAAATTGGCTTACAATCAGCCATACCATACTTTTGCAGCATATTCAAGGCATATTGCCTTTGCGACATCCATATATCTGTTTCTATATGTATAAACTCAATGCCCAAGAAATAGCGCAGCACACCAAGATCTTTCATGTCGAATTCCTGCATAAGAAGTTTCTTTACCTCTTTGATGCTTTCTTCATTATCACCACCTACAATCAGGTCATCAACATAAATAGTGTTGGGTTGTAGGGTATGCACACACCCACAAGTGTGCATAGGAACCCTCCCTAGACCATAATAATATCTCTTTTTGTATCTACTTAGGATTTCACATAAAAACCCTCCCTTAGACACTTTTTAATATTTTTTCCAAAAGTAAGGCTTTGGAGCCTTGTAAATGCTCACATCTTTTGAAGAAGCCTAGAAAAATCCCCACGCGCACGTATTCTCCTTTCTTTTGAGATTTGGAATATATAAAAAGATCTTCTTGAGATATGACAGTTAGGCATGTGCTCCTTTTTTACTAGTCAAAAGGAGCACATGGGGAATTACACTGAGCCTATAAATAGAGGCTATTTCTTGTAAAGAGGGGGTCCCTTGGCCATGGCCTTGGCCTCCATTTTGGTAATGGAAGAAGGTGTCATTTGTTACTCTCTTGCCTCCTTGTGTGCAATGGCGTTGGTCTTGGTGTATGGATTTGCATGTGTGTGTGCATGGTTGGGAGGATGTTCCCCTTTGCTCCTTGTGACGTTGGCCATTGTTGCCATTGCTCCATGAGCGTGGGTGAGCCTCTCCTCTCATTCTTTGCCCCAACTTGGAGAAGCCTCTCACTTCCATGTGAGGAGGTTAGGGTTGTTGTTCCCCTATTCTCAACAAATTTGGCGCCGTTGCCGGGGATGTCGGCCTTTAGCCGTTGGTTTTTCCAAGTTTGCGTGTCCATACTTCGTGAGATGCACCTTGACACTTGGAGGAGGATGAATACGTGTGGCCTTCGGTTGGCCTTGGGTACCTCTCTTCTTTTAATTTTTGAGTAGTTTTAGTTCATTATTTCTGTTTGTTGCACAGAAACATCCCCTAACCCCCTTCTCTCTCTCTTTCTTCCACATACACATGCATTTCCCCACACACATCTTGACATCACTTCCCCACCACTGACATGTCTTGTTCCAAGTGTTTGTCTTGGGTAGAGGGATGGTTATTCTCCTCTCATGACCTTCCCTCTGTTCTATTTTGAAAAAAAAAAAAAGGATAAAAAAAAAATGAGGAGTCGAAGTTTTGATAAAAATAATGTCCCTTCAATATAGGCGAGTTGCTTGCATGGGAGTCAGTGGCCGACGCATGAAATGGGTTTTAATCCAAGCATTTAGGTGCATTTAGGTTTGGGATCCGTTTGTTCACCTACCACCACATTGACACCACAGTATAGTCGGCTTGCTCATGACATTTCTCCCTCTTTTCCCCTTTACTTTTGGGGTTGGTTTTCTTGGCGGTCCTCCCTTCGTCTGGACTACTTCAAGCTATGGCGGGGTGAAGCTCCGCTCTAGCTATTTTGAAGGGATCAAGGCTCAGTGTTGATTTGCGGGGTCTGCTCTTAACCCTACTGTGCTGAAGGTGTTGAGCTTCCCCTGTGCATGCTGCGACCATGGAGGGTAGATGCCTTGGAGCTTCGGCGTGCCCATTTGTTTTATGATGTGGGGCTTTTTATGGTGCCTCTCTCTCGCTTCTACATTGCTTGTCATGCCCGAGTTTTGTCTTGCCCTCCAACCTGGTGCAGGTGTTCCCCGTTTCTCCGCTTGGAGTTAAGCTTTCGTGCACGACTTTGCTTTGTATTCGGGGTGGTGCTTCTTGCTCCTTCCTCCCTCTATATCATGGTCAAGTGTCTCTTATCGTCGGCTTCTCAGAAGGATTTTGGAATGTCTGCATACGATCTCCTGTTCAGTGCTTCTATGCCTTGAAGCCTTGCGTTGCCTGCTCTTAGTCATACTATTTTGAAAGTTGGTGCTCTCCAAGCATGACGTCTGGACTTGCTCGGAAGTATTTGGTGCCGATCTGCGGAACGATGACTCACGGCCTGCGGTGCCCTTTCCCATCTCTCAATTCCTCATCATGTACCTGCTCATGGCGAAGAACTTATGGTGGGTGGCCATCACACTAGGACCAACACATCTGTGGCCCAATGACTGGGCATTCTTGGCTTGCTAAACCTAGCAACTCTGCTGCCCTCTCTCTATGAACCACAAGTGAAGGGTGGTAATGGATTCCCTGATCTCCTTTGTTGCTTTTGAAATGAAATATGGTCTTGCAGGTTTTGTATCATAGGGCAAGATTTTGGGCATGATTTTGAGGCCTATTCGACGAGGTGCTACGAAATATGGATCTCGGGAGTATAAATATGCTGTTTTGTGGTGACGTTGCAGGTGACCCTAAGCTTGTTTTCTCGAAAAGTTTTGTCCAAGGGCGAAGCTACTCCTTGGTGCTCCCTGTGCATCTTCCGAGGACTTCTTGGGTAACCCTTGTAGTTGTTGAACATGTCCGATAAAAACAAAAAGAAAACATCTGTGTGCACCCTTTCTAATGGAAATAGTTGAGCCTGGTAAAGTTCATGGTGTTGTAAAAATATAAGCATATCTCTTGTGTAACCTGTTGGCTCGATGAAATCCCTCTTATAGGTAAAAGTAATTTGTCTCAGAATTTTGTGTCGGAGGATACCTTCTAGTTGGATACGGTGCAGTCTTATGTGTTTGCCTGCTCTCCGTACTCATGTATGTGTGTTTTAGGGCCCATGATTCCGTTACTATGGGTTGCAGGTGTTTTGCTCCCAACACATGGAACATGGTGTTTGAAATTCTTGCAGATTAATTTCCCAAGAGTACCCTTGTTTGCTCCAGGCTGAATGGTGCTCGATCCACACTTTCTCTCCGCCTGGGCGTAGTGGTCTGTGCAAGTTCCCCCTCCATTTCCGTGGTTTTGTGTCACACCAAAAGGAATGTGCAGTTGTTGGGCATGGTCGTATGCCGCCATTTTGACTGCTGTGTATGCTTCACCTTGGGCTCCCCAAGTCTTTGCATGGCAGGAAGATGCAAGATTTGGGCTGACAGTCGGCTCTTTTGTGATCTCAAAGGCTTCTGTTTCCCGTCTGCATGCTCATCTAAGTGCCCACATTCTTTCGGATTGTATTAGCTAGGCCTCCACTTTCCTGTGGAGGCCGAGTGCCGTTGCTGATCCCGGCACTCTCCACCTGTTGGTATGCTGTCTCCTGTTGGTGTCAAGATTCCTGCAACGAACTATGATTGTTTCTGGGTGATGGTGCACTTCGTAGTTTTTGTACAAACTACCTACTATGAAACGTCTTATCTATGATCAATAGATGAATGGATGTTAGAGATGCTTGTGATTTTGGACCATGTGGAGGCTATGGTTTACAGGTTGATGATGCTTGGAGGACTAGCTATGAAGGAAAAGCTCCAAGAAGGCAACTGGCTCTCCCCGATAAGACTTGGAGGGAAGGATGATGGCGGCTACTTGTCCTTGAGGATTTCTAATGATCGATATGTTTCAAAATATCTATTGCAAGATCCAGGGAGGATAGGAATAGTTTCTGTTACAACTTCATTTGCATTGCAATAATTGTGTATTTCTTGGCATCATGTGACTAACGTATGTGATTACACTATTCAAGGTTGGTGTCCAAACTTCCTGCTAAAAGAAATTGTAGTGTCTGTTTCTTGTTGTTGCAGGCATTCGGTTGAGCTACAAGATCTCTTGGTCTTGCAAATTAAAAATGATTATGTCTGTAGCATAAACATAAGCTCTGAGTTCATAAATTTGGTTTCCTGAATGATGTTGTGTATGACCTGGAATTGGGGAAGATCAGGAAAAGTTGCAGTGCTTGAGGGGTTGCTCTTTTAGAAATACTTGATGGGTTGGGATGTTACTTACAGGTTTGATAGGATAAGATGCACTTGATAGATTCCGCTCTTTTTCTTTTTTGGAAAATTGCTGGTGCTTCTAAAACCCATATGTTGAGGTCTACCCTTCATGAGGCCAATAGAACATGTTTATAGCAATATCATGCATTCATAGCCTAGGGACATTTCCATTCATGCTGGCTCTGCCTGATTGCAGCATCCCTTATAACTCATGTTATGCATGGTATGAAATGATTAGTGACCGATGATTAATGATCTATTTTGCTTGATGAAAAAAATGAAGTATTAGGAGAATGCATCTACCAGACCTATTTGACGATTGGAATGAATCTTAGTGGGGGAGTATTTTCCAATATCTATTACCTTTTAGGAAAGACAGAATTGAGTAGGAGTGTTTGCAGTCCCTGCTTCATGAAATACTCGGGACAGACCAAGTAGTGCATGCAATATGTGTCAATTTCTATCTTAGAATACATGAAGGAAGATTGTCAGTGGCTCTTGGTCTTTGGGATGTTCTGCTGAACTCTGAGGAAAGTGACTAATTGCTCACTTTCATCATAGGTTTTGTTGCATGTGTTCACTTGTGTTAATGGACAAAAAGTTTGTGATATGATAAGGTTGTTGTGTGAGATGACTCTAGCTAAGGTTTCGTGTCCTTTTCTCCAAAGTGCATGTTCTGGTCTTCCTTCTTTCTATACTGAAGGGTAAGAGGGTTGGGGTGTCATATGGCTAGGAGTTGGGATTTTCCTCGTAACCACTAGTGAATATAGTTTTGCGTGTTCTAAAATCAGAGCTTGTACCCACACTTGTATGCTTCAATCATATGATTGATGTCTAGATCCACTATCTCCATCGTTGGCTGGTGGGTACCCTTGCTATCTTAACAAGTTAGTGAAATTGCTCACTGGATCTTTTGCATCTGATACCTCACTTAGCTATTCTTGAAGTAAAAGGATGAATGATTGACCTTGTTGTGAGCTTCATGACAATAACTTAAATATATGGGAGGTTGAGTGCATAATGCTTGTACCTCAAAAGGTTCTTTGTGATATGAGCATGTAGTTTTCAAAGGAAATTTACTGGTGAACATGCACATAGGGGGTGAAATTTTTGATTCATACCTGTTCTGAATTAATTAAGTGTGAAAGTCACAAAGGTCTGAGTGATTGTTTTTTGCTAGGAAGGAAACTCTCTAGTTTCACAATGCTCATTTAAGGCTTAATTTTTTCATCATGCATTGCAAGTCAACACACTCAGAACTTTTGCAATGATCCTTCTTACCTCTTGTGGATGATTTGTTACTATGCTTTGCAGGAATAGGGTTGGATAAGTGTTTTGAATCTCATGTATGCTTGTAAAATGATAGGACTCATAATGTTGCACTATTGTCTGTTCATTCTATGAGCACATAAAACTCATGTTAAATTGCAAGATTGACTAGGAGCATAATATAAATAAGGGTAGGAACATACGTTAATCATGACCTCATGCTATGAAACGTGATATGTCACACTCACCGGGAGATAACTAATTTTGGATTGCAGAGATAAGAAGATTTTCAAGAGCTCTTCTCATTAGAAGAGCAAGTTTTAAGTGAAAGATGTTCCCTAAAGCAGAAACTAAAAATGAAGTTACATCTTGTGGCTGGTTCTTTTCAATTTCAGTCTACTTGTTCTGTATGTTTAAATTTCAGGTATTGGAGCTTTGAAGAGAAGGCACATTGGATGGAAGTTGGGCTAACTGCCCCCAAGGGGATTGTGTCGCCCAACTGTAAAGACTGAAGATGCATAGATTGAAGAATGGATTGAGGGCTTGCAGTATTGCAGATCTGAAAGATTGAAGGCTGGTGTGTTGCAGGTTAAAATCAATGAAGAATATGGAGGCTTGAAGACTGCAAACTACAGAATGGAAGATTTGCAGACCTGGAGCTTCTCAGAATTGAAGACTCAAGCTCGAACCAGTTCAATTGTGTATGATCCTTTCCTCTTAGCTTTGTCGAGGACGACAAAGTCTAGGGGGGGAGAGTGTTGGGTTGTAGGGTATGCACACACCCACAAGTGTGCATAGGAACCCTCCCTAGACCATAATAATATCTCTTTTTGTATCTACTTAGGATTTCACATAAAAACCCTCCCTTAGACACTTTTTAATATTTTTTCCAAAAGTAAGGCTTTGGAGCCTTGTAAATGCTCACATCTTTTGAAGAAGCCTAGAAAAATCCCCACGCGCACGTATTCTCCTTTCTTTTGAGATTTGGAATATATAAAAAGATCTTCTTGAGATATGACAGTTAGGCATGTGCTCCTTTTTGACTAGTCAAAAGGAGCACATGGGGAATTACACTGAGCCTATAAATAGAGGCTATTTCTTGTAAAGAGGGGGTCCCTTGGCCATGGCCTTGGCCTCCATTTTGGTAATGGAAGAAGGTGTCATTTGTTACTCTCTTGCCTCCTTGTGTGCAATGGCGTTGGTCTTGGTGTATGGATTTGCATGTGTGTGTGCATGGTTGGGAGGATGTTCCCCTTTGCTCCTTGTGACGTTGGCCATTGTTGCCATTGCTCCATGAGCGTGGGTGAGCCTCTCCTCTCATTCTTTGCCCCAACTTGGAGAAACCTCTCACTTCCATGTGAGGCGGTTAGGGTTGTTGTTCCCCTATTCTCAACAAATAGCCACAATAGTGATGCCATCATCAGCCTTCCTTGCATATAGTGAGTGATCTGCATCACACATAGAGAACCCAATGCTGGTTAAGTAATCAGCAATCCTTGCATGCCATGCACGAGGGGCTTGCTTCAACCCATACAAAGCCTTTTGCAACCTGTAAACATATTTTGGATGCTTTGAATCTTCATATCCTTGTGGCTGGTCCATATATACTTCTTCCTGTAACTCACCATGTAGGAAAGCATTCTTCACATCCATCTGATGCAAAGTCCATCCTTTTGCTATAGCTAATGCAACAAGTGTTCTTACAGTAGACATTTTAGCTACAGGGCTGAATGTTTCCTCATAATCAATGCCATATGTCTGTGCATAACCTTTAGCTACCAATTGTGCTTTATACCTGCTTATGCTACCATCAGCATTATGCTTTACCTTGTAAACCCATTTGCAGCCTATGGATTTCTTTCCTTGCGGCAATGGAACCAGCTTCCATGTATCATTTCCATAAAGTGCAGCCATCTCCTCATCCATAGCTTTTTCCCAATCTGCATTACCAATTGCATCTTCAAAACAAGAAGGTTCAACATCTTGTATTACCTTTGTCATGTAGGCACAATGGCGAGCCATGTAACTATCATATGTCAATCGTTGCACTGAATTACGCATCCTCCCAGATCTTCTTGGTCCTGGGTCACTTCTTCTTGTATCATCTGCATGTGCCCTTCTTACTCTTGGAGTCTTCACAGAGGGCAATCCAAGTTCCTCATCAATACTCTTTTCCGAACCACTTGAATCTCCATCAACATCGTCAAAACCTGCACCTGTTTTACTACCAGCAGAAAGCTTTTCTTTACCTTTCTTGGATGTATTTGATGAATTTGTTGGACTGAAATTTCCACGCAATCTTCCACTCCATGGATTTGAGTTGGAACTATTGCTTGGTGATGCATCCGGTCCACTCAAAACTTGAGATTCTTCACTAGATTTTTCAGCATTTTCTTTGTCATTTGGTTCAAGATTCAGTCCTTCTTTGGCATCTGCATAGAAGCTTGACATTTCATCAAATACCACATCTCTGCTCACCTTCACCTGTCGTGTGAGTGGGTTATAACATTTGTACCCCTTTTGCTCAAGGGAATATCCAATGAAGACACATTTTTCTGCTTTCGGATCAAGCTTCATCCTCAACTCATCTGGAACATGTACATATGCAATACAGCCAAAAGCTCTTAGATGTGATAACTTTGGCTTTTTACCTGTAAACTTCTCTTCAGGTGTAACTTGATGTACAACAGTAGTCGAAGTTTTGTTCATGATGTATATAGCAGTATGCACAACTTCTGCCCAATAACAATGAGGCATATTCTTCTCAGCCATCAAGGCTCTTGCTATTTCTGCAATATGTCTATTTTTGCGTTCAGCAACACCATTCTGTTGTGGTGTGTACCTGCATGAAAATTGACGCCGAATTCCATGATTTTTTAGAAAACTGCTGAACTCATTTGACATGTATTCACCTCCTCCATTAGATCTTAATGTTTGAATGTACTTCCCTGTCTGCTTTTCCACCATAACTTTAAAAATCTGGAAGTGAGTGAACACCTCGCTCTTCTCTTTCATGAAATATACCCATACTTTGCGTGTATGATCATCAATGAAGGTAACATAAAACCTGCAACCGCCCATAGATGTGGTCTTTGCTGGACCCCAAACATTTGTATGTACTACTTCTAGTACATTCTCACTAACATGCTTGTCATGTGGAAATGATGCTCTTGACTGTTTACCAAATTGACATGCTGCACATACCTTTTGCATTTCTGCAACTTTGGAATTTGGTAGTCCATGGACAATCTCCTTTAACTGCATCATTTTCAGCCTTTGCAAGTTTGCATGTCCAATCCATTTGTGCCATATCTCTATATCTGCAATAACTCCTGCACCTTTTGCAAACATGGCTGCATTCATTCCAGGAATCTTCACATTTAAGGTGAACATCCTACCCACTTTGTTTCCTTTGGCAACCAATCATCCATCCTGCTTGTACTCTTCTACATACAATCCATCAGCATTGAACCTGACTTGTAATCCCTGGTCAACCATTTGTCCAACAGAAACCAGATTCTTTGTTATATTTGGAACATGCAACACATCAGCAAGATGTTTTACCTTCCCGTCCTCCATAGACAATGCTATGTTTCCTATATGCTCAATAGGATGCGATGTATCATCACTTGTTTCAACATATCTAAGAACTGGCATTTTCTGCAAACTACTAAACCATTCTACATGACTAGTCATGTGATTTGAAGCACCTGAATCAACATACCAGACATTATCATTCGATTTTGAAACACCAGCAGACATCGTATTCATCATGTGATGTTGAACCATAAACAACTTCTCAGAATCATCTGCACTTGTGGATGCATAGTTGTTTTGCTGCCTTCTGTTATTTTGATTCTTTAACCTGCAATCACGTTCAAAGTGTCCAGGTTTACCACAATTCCAGCATCCTTTACTATCATTACCTGAATCATTTCTTTGGAAATTTCTGCGACCTCTTTGGCTCCCCCTGCCTCGAAACTGTCCTCTTCCTCCTGCATGATTCTGTTGTTGACCTTGCTCTTGGTTACTGTTTCCTCTTCCACTTCCAAAACCTCTATCTCTGCCTCTTCCTCTGCTAGAGTAGAATACCTGCTCAGAACTGGGCTTTCCTTGGGAGTTTGAGTCCTCACCAAGATTCTTTTCTTCAATAATCAGCATAGATACCAGATGTTAGCAGCAGACAAGGGAGTCAACGACGATCTGGCAAGTAGGCCAATAAATTTCTTCATGGAAAAGCAAGTATGAGCATTCACGCAGATCTAGCACTAAGGCAACCTTTAATTTTTCAAACCCTTACACCAATTAAAAGTGATTCTCATCACTAACAACCCTTGTAAATACCATGTTCACCTTTTTGTGGCTCCATTTTGTGCAAGCCGAGGAGTCCTCGAGCTTGAGGAGCCTTAGAAGTACCTACATATCAATTTTCGTATTTTTTAGACTCCGTTTGAGCCCTCTAATAAGCCCTGGAACCTAATTTTTAACTAGGCTGGACACTAGGTCTGAACAGGGCCAAAGCTAGTCAAAAACTATAAAAGGAGCTAGAGAGCTCATTTTTGAGGTTAGATTGTAATTGAAACGAACTTGTAAGAGCTCTTGAAAGTAATCTAAGAACTCCATTGCTCCTCACTCTTTGTCTTGCCGTGTGTGCGCATGTGCGTGTATGTGTGTGCATGTTGGTGTGCTTCTCACTCACGCATTTGTGCTTCCACTTGCTCGAGGTCTTCATACCATCCTCACGTCTTCCCGGATTGACATTAAAGGAGGTGCTACTCATCACTGAGCTACACCAAATTTTGGCGCCGTTGCCGGGGACCGAGATTTGAGGATGAGCGTGTGATGGTAAGACGTAGAGTTGACGCGTTGGAGTTGTAGGTATTTTCTTCACTTTCATCTATCTTCTTGTTTTTTCTTCACCATCTTTATCACCATCATCATCTTCACCATCTCCCACCTCCATCTCCATCATCGCGAAAAATCTTCAGTTTTGATCATATCACCATCTCCACCTCATTTCCTTCATTCTACTTGTGAGAGAGAGCGAGAGAGCGATATTGCTTGCACTGTTTTTTGCATGTTTATTGTGTTTCTTGCAGGTATCATCATCATCATCCCCTCCAGCACGCTGCGTAGGTACGAAACTCGTCGAATCTGTCTCGCAGTCGCCAGCCTCTGTCGATCGCGATCGACAAAAAATTCGATCATTTGGTAAAACAAAGTACACCACTAGCACAAGCATGATGAGCACATCCCAAATCACCTAAAACAGTAGAAAAATCCCGAGCTTTTCTGTCAATCGCGACCGACAGCCTCTGTCAATCGCGATTGATACTGTCAATCGCGATTGATACCGTCAATCGCGACCGACAGACCCTGTCAATCACGATTGACACCGTCAATCGCGATCGACAGACTTCACCACCGACAGACTGCCACGTAGGACCCTGTCAATCGTGATTGACACCGTCAATCGTGATCGACAGCCACGACCGACACCTCTGTCAGTCGCGATTGACACCGTCAATCACGATTGACTGAAATTCAACGATTGATTGACTTTTGCGCGTAGCCACGTGTCCATCGCGACTGATAGGCCCCCGATTGACTGAAATTTCGGTGAAAAATCCGGAAAACGTGTCAATCGCGATTGATACCGTCGATCGCGATTGACAGCCACGATCGACTCTGTCGATCGCGATTGATACTGTCGATAGCGATTGACACTGTCCATCGCGACTGACAGGCCCGACGGACACCTCTGTCAATCGCGATTGACAGACCTGTCGATCGCGATTGACAGGCTTTTCGGCCAAAAATTAGGGTTTGGTTTTTGTTCAAAATTGGGATAATGTTGGGGCAAAATAGTCAACCCATTAGCACTTTGGAGGTTCCTACACTTGTGATTGGGAGAAAATCCTAGGATCTGTCAGCCAGATCGAATCCTGTTTTAACCCCCTAAACCCTGAACAGTCATAACTTTTTCATACGAAATCCATTTTTTGAGCTCTAGGGCTTGTTGGAAAGCTCGTGGCATATACTACACGCCCTCAACTGTTTTTTATAAAGATAATGCGTTGATTATCAGATAGGGTATTTTGAAGTTGACCATACCCAGGGGGATCAAAGTCAGGGGTCTTTAGAATTGTTTTCTTAAAAATCACTATGCAAATTAGTGTTTATGCTTCAGAAATGAAAATCATTGGTTCTGTCCTTGGGATTTAAATCTTAAAGCTAACTTTGGAACTCTTACAGATCTATTGAGAGCATCGAAAGGCGCTCTAAGCAAGTGTAAGTGCAAGCTTGGGAACACACTTCCTGGGCATTCAAGGGCAACCAAGCAGGAAACAAAAGGTTGGAATATTCTCAACTCCCTCTGTCATTTTTTAGCTCAGGCTAAGTACGAATAGTGCTAGAGGTAAGTTAGGGCAACGATAGGCATCAACCAAGTTGAAGACTACCTATGCACTCAAGTCCAAGATTAAATATAATCTCTTTGTGATGCGATGACCATTAAGAAAAGAATCTAACGTGGAACGATCAACCTCAAAGTACGAAGAACATTCAAGTATTCCTGACGACGTAATATCAGACAAGACCTTAAACACGATAAATAACTAGAAAGAATCAAGTGACTGATACCAATTGATCTGCAACGAGGTTGTACTCTGGGCAAAAATCGGGCTACTTAACTAGGCATATGAACCTTAGATCAGGACGGCATCTAGTAAGGGAGAGACAAAGCCTTAGGTCTTCTGAGGCTAGTGTCAACCACACAGCTAGGTCGTGGGCCCAGCAGTTGAGCCACCACTCATACTACCCAAGTTCTGAGACTAGTGAATCCAAGATGTCTCAAGGTATGGAGAGACCTACAGGCAGTACACGAGTGCCATACTTGCACAGGGTAGAAGGCCCTTACAAAACACAGTTGGAATACCTTAGGACCAACCGATTAGGTGCTAGCATCTATGAGGACGGCCTAGGAAGATCTGTGGTACAGATTAGGAATCCTGATCAATCCATTGGATTAGAGCACCCAGCTGTCAAGTTTGAAAATGGTGCATACTCGGACAAAGAAGGAACCATATACGTAGTCACCAGTCACCCAGATAGGACGGACGAATTTGGAAATGTGATCCGAGAAGCAGAATTAGGTGACCTGGAGCAAGGAAACATGGGTGCAGAACCTAGAACCCCTCGAGGCAAATCGGTTCTCACTAGAATTATCACACCAGAGTGGATTCCCCAGGATAATAAGAGCATAGAGTTGCTCCTCAATCGAGAGACTGACGAAGTCTTTTGGAGGTACAAACCTGATCGGCCAACTGATATAGGAGCAATCATGATCTATGAGTTTAAGGATCCTGATAGCCCAGGTAGAGTGACCTACTTAGATCACGCTTCGGAGAGGATCTTTGTGGTGACAGAACATGATAGGCATGCTTACACTTGGAAGGGTGAATTCGTTTTCCCCCAACCAAGATCGAATGTATCCTATGGTCACCCTGGAGCTGGAACATCCCAAGCTCATGGAATGCAAAGAGACAGAAGCAGAGATAGACCAGAAGTAAGCTTTGCCAACCCAGTGGGCAGAGAAAGAACGAGGACGGAATCACAGAAATGCGGATGAATAGAGTAGAACCTGAGATACTTAGAGCTCACAGGAATCACAGAAATGCGGATGAGTTCCCTCTTCCACGACCTAGAGAGCACACAAGGACTTTGAGACCAACTCAGCTAGTTAAGTCCATGAAGAACTACTTCGATGGCACTGGAGATCCGTACGATCATGTGGCTGAGTTTAGACAAGTATTGAGAGCTGAACAAGTGGAGGATCTATTCACTCAGTACAATGCCTTTGGTCTGACCCTTAGAAACACTGCCCTGACATGGTTTCAGCCGCTAAACGAGAGGCAGTTCAGGAGCATAGACCAACTCCTAGAGGCTTTCATTATTGAATTCTCTAAGAGTGGCATAAGACATAATACCTCCTCGCTGATTCACAGCTTCAAGCAAACCCCTCAAGAGACCGTGAGACTTGCAGGACGAAGATTTAGGCAATATCTTGAAAGATGCCCTATTCCTGAGCTACCCACACCAGCTAAGCAAGTGGCTTTATTCTTGGATGGATTGCTAAGTACCAAATTGAGATCTTATGTGTACTTGAAGGACCCTAGGACCATAGAAGATTGTGTACGCATGTGCATTGATATTGAGGATACCCTAGGGGAGGAGTTAGAGCTTTCCAAGATATACAAAGAGTCGGATAGTGCTGTTGGAACATCAAGCTTACACTATGCTTGAGGTGGATTTGATCTACATCAAAGGCTATCGCGTCGAAAGAATATCCGTTGGAGAGTTCTTTTTCATATGCTCATTTATTGTATTTTTTGAGAATATTTTGATGGCTCATTTACCGTTGTAAAAGCCTTGAGTTGTACACATGTAAAGGTACAAATATAGGGCCAAAATCCCACGAAATTTTGGTGGTTGAAGTTGCATTCAATCAAGCAATCAATCACCTAAAAGTAGATCAATCAAGATCTTCACTTTTCCTAGATTGTAGGGAAGTGAATTGATTGCCTCCAACAACCATTCCCACCTTCATTTGAATTCAAATTCAAGTTGTAAAAGTCGTGGAACACTCCTAGAGGCTATATAAGGAGTTGAAATCACTTGTATTATACATGGAAGCAATATACATACACTTGTGACCATCATTGTCTTGCTCCTTCAATTTTCTGCATCATCTTCTTCGCCAACAGTAATCTTGCAGAGGCTGCTGCTCTCTCCTCAGAGCTCCAAATTGAGTGCAAGAGGACTCATTGGAAAGGTATCAGTGTCTAGTTTATGCCTGTAAATGTTCAAAGCATTTGGTTCAGCAGATTTGGAGAAATCTTAGTTTTTCTGCCTCGGGGTCAATCTCTGCGTATTCCTGAAAAATAGGAAGTACCACCGGTGAATGTCGCATTCATTCCTATAGCATATTTTGCTTATTCCTTATACTTTTGTGCATTCCATATACTCAACCCTATGTGTATCACTCCCATAAAAGGATTTTTTCTAATTGTAATCACGCTGGTCGGTATGGGCATTTGAAGTTCATTGTCTCTTCCATAGATAGTAAGTTTTTTTGAGCTAGTCGACCCGCGAACCTATCTGTTTTGTATCGACTCATTCTCCTTGATGCTCCAAGGTACATAGTGTGTTTCTTTGCACTTATAGCATGCCTATAAGGTCTATTTGAGTCTCCAAAAGCTCAAGGGCTGGTCTTGTGCCGGTTGGCTTGACCAAACTTCATCGCTTCGAAACGCACCTTTCTACCTTCGACAAGCTTCTCCAAGTTCTTTCAGTGGTATCAGAGCTAGTTCAAGATGGGTGACGGCTTTCCCTCAATGATCGAGAAGCTTGATCGACACAACTATGCGGCTTGGCAAATCAGAATGGAGGCCTATTTGCAAGGTAGAAATCTTTATGGAATTGTAGCAGGTGATGAAGCTATGCCTATTCCAAGATCCAAAGGAGGACCTACACAGGAGGAGACAGATAAGCTCACACTTTGGTGCGCAAGGGATGCTCAAGCAAGGTCGTACATACTAAACTCTATCTCTGACTTTCTATTACCACATATTAGAGGATGCAAGACATCTCAAGAGACTTGGGATGCCCTGGAGACTTTCTTTTCTGCTAGTACCAAAGCAAGAAAGAATCATCTTTGGAACGAGTTCAACCAAATGAAGAAGACACCTAAACAAACCATCACAGAGTTTGTTACCAAGGTCAAAGAGGTTGCGGATCAGTTAGCATCCATTGGAGAGCTGATTGAAGAAGAGGTCATCATGAGGCAAATTCTCAACGGCATTCGAAGTGATAAGCAATGGCAATCCTTCACGACGGCCTATGATCTCATCATGGATGTGCAGACTCCAGACTTCAACATCTTTCTTGGACAACTCTTCAATCAAGAAGCCAATAATAGCATAAAGGAAGGTAACTCTTATCATGGTAATTCAACTAGTGCTCTATATGCAGATAAGAAGGATAAGAAGCAGAAAGGCAAGAAGAAGGAAGAAGATGAAGAAGAGACTTCCCAAGCCAACTTCGCAAGCAAGAGCAAATGGAAAGGGAAGAAGAAAGGATCAAAGCAAGACAAAGCCAAAGGTCAGAATGTTCAACCTTGTGCCATATGCGATAAGACCAACCACACCACTCAGAATTGCTGGTTCAATGGGAAGACCCAGAAAGGAAGTGGAAGAGGTGGATATGGCGGCAATAGAGGCAGAGGTGGACACAACTTCAACAACAACAATAGAAGCTATAATAGAAGGGACTACAACAATTATTCAGAAGATCAACCACATGAAGACTCATTACTTCTTATGAACCTAAGCCACAAAGAAGGTAAAGAAGATGACCATTTGTTCTACATAGATTCAGGATGCTCGAATCATGTTGCAGGCAACGTTGCTCTTCTATCTGACTTGGAAAGTCCAAAGCATAGACATGAAGTGCAAACAGGGGATGACACGAAGCACAATGTGGAGAAGATTGGTAATGTCAAAGCTTCCAATGGCAGGACAAACATTCTGAGTAAGGTTCTCTATGTACCCACTATCACTAAAAACCTAATCAGTGTAGGCCAAATAGTTGAAAAAGGCTTGCAAGTTAGGTTCACCCAACATGGAGCTTTTGTGGAAGATCCATGTCAAGGCTTCAAGAAGATAGCCCGAGGTGAGAAGCATGGTAGGCTCTTTACTTTTGAAGTAGGAGATACCAGGAACATAGCTCTATTCAACTTTGGGTCTCAAACCCTAAGTGAGCTTGAAGTGTGGCATAAGAGACTTGCTCATGTGAATGAAAGAACCTTGAAGGATATATGCAGGGATCAAAGTGTTCTAGGACTGCCGAACATATCAAAGCAACACATGATCAACAAGTGTGATGCATGTCAGATTGGGAAGGCACAAAGACAACCATTCAACCACAAAGGCTACATCCACAACAACTTATTGGACTTAGTACACACAGATGTATGGGGACCAAGTCAAGAACCTTCATTGGCAGGATCAAGGTATTATGTCTCATTTATTGACGACCATAGTACATGGACTGTTCTATACTTTATCAAGAGTAAGAATGAAGTATTTGATTGCTTCAAGAAGTATCTTGCACATGTGGAGAATCATACAGGTAGATCACTAAATAAGCTCAGATCTGATGGAGGGGGAGAATACTTCTCCAAAGAGTTTGATGAGTTCTTGCAGGACAAAGGTATCAAAAGGGAAGTGACTACTAGGTACTCTCCTCAACTAAATGGAATTGCAGAGAGGAGAAACAAGACATTGGTTGGATCAGCCCGAACAATGCTTGAAGAGAAGAAGTTGCCACATTATCTATGGGCAGAAGCTATTTCAACTGCAGTGTACCTTGTCAATCGACTTCCATCCAAATCACTTCAAGGTATGACTCCTTATGAAGCATGGCATGGAAGAAAACCTAGTCTTGGACATTGCAAGGTTTTTGGTTGTTTAGCTTATGTTCATGTACCATCACAAATAAGAGGTAAGCTAGATGAAAGGGCAACAAAGGCAGTGTTTATTGGATATGATTCAACGCAGATGGGTTACAGGTTCTTCAATCCTTCAACCAAGCAATTCACTACAAGTAGAGATGTTGTGTTTGAAGAACACAGGTCTTGGTATGATGAAGACAAACAAAAGGTAACACTACCATATGATCTTGATTATGACTCTCATCAATTAGGAAGCAAGCATGATACACAGGTCCAGGATCCAAGAAGTGATACAGACGATGACCAAGATGAAAGAGAAAGGGATTACAAGCTATGGAAGTCAAGAGGCAAAGCAAAGATGCAAGAGGTTGGAGAATGCTCCAAACAAGCACCTAGAAGATCAGCAAGAGAGAAGAAACAACCAGAAAGGTATGGATATGATTCCACATCTGTTACAAAGCATTCAATCTACTTGGCAAAAGACTCTATTTCAGAGGAACCCTCAACCTATGAAGAGGCAAAGGGAAACCCTAATTGGGAAAAGGCCATGAACGAAGAGATAGATGCATTGAAGGAAATGGACACTTGGGATTTGGTTCCGATGTCACCGAATCAAAAGGTAATTGGTTGCAGATGGGTATATAAAGTTAAAAGAAATTCAGATGGATCAGTTTGCAGGTACAAGGCAAGATTAGTTGCCAAAGGATGCTCACAAACTCATGGTATAGACTATGAGGAAACATTCTCACCAGTTGCAAAGATGACTACAATCAGGACATTGATAAGTATAGCTGCTGCAAGGAATTGGAGACTCCTCCAACTTGATGTGAAAAATGCATTCTTAAATGGTTGGATAAGTGAAGAGGTATACATGTCACAACCACCAGGTTTTGAAAACCCTAATCATCCATCTTATGTTTGCAGACTTAAGAAAGCATTGTATGGATTGAAACAAGCTCCAAGAGCTTGGAATTACAGGTTGGTTACATATCTTCAAGATCAAGGGTTCAAAGCTAGCAGCTCAGATCCTTCTCTATTCATCAAAAGGGATCACAATGAGGTTATCTATCTATGTGTATATGTAGATGATATTATTGTGACAGGTGATGATCTAAATGGCATTCAAAGGATCAAGAGACACATGCAAGAGGAGTTCAAAATCAGTGACCTAGGTGAGCTCACATATTTCCTAGGTATGCAGGTGATATATACAGATGAAGAAATGTATTTGACTCAAAGAAGATACATTCAGGATCTTCTTCTGAAGTTCAAAATGGAGAACACTAAACCTGCAGGTACACCTTTGGAGATGAATCATAAACTTAGTGTTTATGAAGGTGAGAAAATTGAAGACATTAAAGAGTATCAAAGCTTGGTAGGTAGCTTGATATATGCTACTCACACAAGGGCAGACATCTTATATAGTGTGGGAGTGCTTAGTCAGTTCATGCACTCACCAAGAAGACCACACATGGATGCGGCTAAGAGAGTACTTAAGTATCTCAAAGGTACAATCAACGAAGGTATATTCTATCCTTACTCTTCAGATTTGGATATCAAAATCTACTCAGATGCAGATTGGGCAGGAGCTAAGGATGATAGAAAAAGTACATCTGGTTACTTAGCATTTGCAGGTTCGAAGCTAGTGTCATGGAGTTCCAAGAAGCAACCAACAGTTGCTTTATCTTCAACTGAAGCAGAGTACAGAGGCTTGACCATAGCAACTCAAGAGGCAATATGGTTAAAAGCATTGTATACAGATTTGGGACTTGTGAGTTCCAAACCTCACATATTTGGAGATAATGTAAGTTCCATGCATCTAGCGGCAAATCCTATTTTTCATGCGAGAACCAAGCACATAGAAGTCCATTACCACTTCATCAGGGAGAAGCTCATAGCAAAGGAGATCGACATTTCTTTTGTTCCGACTGAAAAGCAAGTAGCAGATATGATGACGAAGGCACTTGATGGAATAAAGCTTTGTAGATTCAAAGCTATGGCAGGTATTCAACCTATCAGAGAATGAAGACTCAAGCATACTTTAGCTTGAGGGGAAGCTGTTGGAACATCAAGCTTACACTATGCTTGAGGTGGATTTGATCTACATCAAAGGCTATCGTGTCGAAAGAATATCCGTTGGAGAGTTCTTTTTCATATGCTCATTTATTGTATTTTTTGAGAATATTTTGATGCTCATTTACCGTTGTAAAAGCCTTGAGTTGTACACATGTAAAGGTACAAATATAGGGCCAAAATCCCACGAAATTTTGGTGGTTGAAGTTGCATTCAATCAAGCAATCAATCACCTAAAAGTAGATCAATCAAGATCTTCACTTTTCCTAGATTGTAGGGAAGTGAATTGATTCCCTCCAACAACCATTCCCACCTTCATTTGAATTCAAATTCAAGTTGTAAAAGTCGTGGAACACTCCTAGAGGCTATATAAGGAGTTGAAATCACTTGTATTATACATGGAAGCAATATACATACACTTGTGACCATCATTGTCTTGCTCCTTCAATTTTCTGCATCATCTTCTTCGCCAACAGTAATCTTGCAGAGGCTGCTGCTCTCTCCTCAGAGCTCCAAATTGAGTGCACGAGGACTCATTGGAAAGGTATCAGTGTCTAGTTTATGCCTGTAAATGTTCAAAGCATTTGGTTCAGCAGATTTGGAGAAATCTTAGTTTTTCTGCCTCGGGGTCAATCTCTGCGTATTCCTGAAAAATAGGAAGTACCACCGGTGAATGTCGCATTCATTCCTATAGCATATTTTGCTTATTCCTTATACTTTTGTGCATTCCATATACTCAACCCTATGTGTATCACTCCCATAAAAGGATTTTTTCTAATTGTAATCACGCTGGTCGGTATGGGCATTTGAAGTTCATTGTCTCTTCCATAGATAGTAAGTTTTTTTGAGCTAGTCGACCCGCGAACCTATCTGTTTTGTATCGACTCATTCTCCTTGATGCTCCAAGGTACATAGTGTGTTTCTTTGCACTTATAGCATGCCTATAAGGTCTATTTGAGTCTCCAAAAGCTCAAGGGCTGGTCTTGTGCCGGTTGGCTTGACCAAACTTCATCGCTTCGAAACGCACCTTTCTACCTTCGACAAGCTTCTCCAAGTTCTTTCAAGTGCCTCTAACCTCTCGTCCACGCAATCCACATCAATCGAGGAACTTGCAGAGAAAGTAGCTCAGAAATTAGGGGTAACTAGCAAACAGATCCCAAGGTTTGCCCCTGTGAAAAGGTGCTATACTTGTGGTGGCGACCACATGGCGAACGTATGTCCCATTATAGCTCAACCCCAAGTTAATCCTAGTAGCCAGTACTGCACTATCGAACGAAGATACACAAATCACACAGCACAAGACTGCCCATACAACAAGCAAGCAGTTAGGCAAACCTACTGTTAGCAGCAGACAAGGGAGTCAACGACGATCTGGCAAGTAGGCCAATAAATTTCTTCATGGAAAAGCAAGTATGAGCATTCACGCAGATCTAGCACTAAGGCAACCTTTAATTTTTCAAACCCTTACACCAATTAAAAGTGATTCTCATCACTAACAACCCCTGTAAATACCATTTCATATTTTTGTAGCTCCATTTTGTGCAATCCAAGGAGTCCTTGAGCTTGAGGAGCCTTAGAAGTACCTACATATCAATTTTCGTATTTTTTAGACTCCGTTTAAGCCCTCAAATTGGCCCTGGAACCTAATTTTTAACTAGGCCGGACACTAGGTCTGGACAAGGCCAAAGCTAGTCAAAAACTATAAAAGGAGCTAGAGAGCTCATTTTTGAGGTTAGATTGTAATTGAAACAAACTTGTAAGAGCTTTTTGAAAGTAATCTAAGAACTCCATTGCTCCTCACTCTTTGTCTTGCCGTGTGTGCGCGTGTGTGTGTATGTGTGTGCATGTTCGTGTGCTTCTCACTCACGCACTTGTGCCGCCACTTGCTCGAGGTCTCCATACCATCCTCACGTCTTCCCGGATTGACATTAAAGGAGGTGCTACTCATCACTGAGCTACACCAAATTTTGGCGGCGTTGCCGGGGAACGAGCTTTGAGGACGAGCGTGTGATGGTAAGACGTAGAGTTGACGCGTTGGAGTTGTAGGTATTTTCTTCACTCTCATCGATTTTCTTTTACTTTCTTCACCATCTTCATCACCATCATCATCATCACCATCTCCCACCTCCATCTCCATCATCGCAAAAAATTCTGTTTTTTGATCATATCACCATCTCCACCTCATTTCCCTCATTTCACTTGTGAGAGAGAGCAAGAGAGCGAAATTGTGTGTGCTGTTTTTGCATGTTTCTTGAGCTTTTTGCAGGACCTTGCTGAATCACCATCCCCAGCTTCCTGCGCAGGTACGAAACTTGTCGAAACTGTCTCGCGGTCGCAGGCTTCTGTCGATCGCGACTGACAGAAATTTTTGGTTTTTCACAAAATTGAGTGCACCACTAGAACAAGCACATGGAGCACATCCTAAAACACTAAAAACAATAGAAAAATTCCGAGGTTTTCTGTCAATCGCGACCGACAGCCTCTGTCAATCGCGACCGACAGCCTCTGTCAATCGCGACTGACAGACCCTGTCAATCGCGATCGACAGACCTCACGACCGACAGACCCTGTCAATCGCGACCGACAGCCTCTGTCAATCGCGATCGACAGACCTCACGACCGACAGACTGCCACGTAGGACCCTGTCAATCGCGATTGATACCGTCGATCGCAATCGACAGCCACGACCGACACCTCTGTCAGTCGCGATTGACACCGTCGATCGCGACCGACTGAAATTCCACGACTGATTGACTTTTACGCGTAGCCACGTGTCCATCGCGACTGATAGGCCCCCGATTGACTGAAATTTCGGCGAAAAATCTGGAAAACGTGTCGATCACGATTGATACCATCGATCGCGATTGACAGCCACGATCGACTCTGTCGATCGCGATTGACACTGTCGATCGCGATTGACACTGTCGATCGCGATTGACACTGTCGATCGCGATTGACACTGTCGATCGCGACTGACAGCCCCGACGGACACCTCTGTCAATCGCGATTGACAGAACTGTCGATCACGATTGACAGGCTTTTCGGCCAAAAATTAGGGTTTGGTTTTTGATTCAAAATTGGGATAATTTTGGGGCAAAATAGTCAATCCATTAGCACTTTGGAGGTTCCTACACTTGTGATTGGGAGAAAGTCCTAGGATCTGTCAGCCAGATCGAATCCTATTTTAACCCCCTAAACCCTGAACAGTCATAACTTTTTCATACGAAATCCATTTTTTGAGCTCTAGGGCTTGTTGGAAAGCTCGTGGCATATACTACACGCCCTCAACTGTTTTTTATAAAGATAATGCATTGATTATCAGATAGGGTATTTTGAAGTTGACCATACCCAGGGGGATCAAAGTCAGGGGTCTTTAGAATTGTTTTCTTAAAATAAAAAAAAAAAATCACTATGCAAGTTTGTGTTTGTGCTACAGGAATGAAAATACTTGGTTCTGGCTTTGGAATTTAAATTTTTAAGCTAACTTTGAAACTTTTACAGATCCTTTGAGAGCATCGCAAGGCGTTCTAAGCAAGTGTAAGTGTAAGCTTGGGAACACACTTCCTGGGCACTCAAGGGCAACCAAGCAGGAAACAAAAGGTTGGAAACTTTTAACCCCCTCTGTCAATTCATAGTTTAGGCTAAGAACGAAGAGAGGTAGGAGTAAGTCAGGGCGACGATAGGCAGGTATCAAGTTGAAGACTACCTAAAAACTCAAGTCCAAGCTAAAAACCTAACCTCTGTACTATCAATAACATAAAGGAAAAGAACCTAACGTGGAACGATCAACCTGAAAGCACGAAGAACATTCAAGTATTCCTGACGACGTAAAATCAGACAAGACCGTAAACACGAGAAATAAATAAAAAGAATCAAGTGACTAATATAAAGTAACCAGCAACGAGGTTGTACTCTGGGCAAAGAATTGGGCTACTTAGATAGGCATATGAACCTTAGATCAGGACGACATCTTGTAAGGGAGAGACAAAGCCTTAGGTCTTCAGAGGCTAGTGTTAACCACACTGCTAGGTCTTGGGCCCAGCAGTTGAGCCACCACTCGTACTACCCTAGCTCTGAGACCAGTGAGTCAGAGATGTCTCAAGGCATGGACAGACCTACGGGAAGTTCAAGAGTGCCTTACTTGTACAGGGTAGAAGGCCCTTACAAAACACAGCTGGAATACCTTAGGACCAACCGATTAGGTGCTAGCATCTATGAGGACGGCTTAGGAAGATCTGTGGTACAGATTAAGAATCCTGATCAATCCATTGGACTAGAGCACCCAGCAGTCAAATTTGAAAACGGTGCATACCTGGACAAGGAAGGAACCATATACGTAGTCACCAGTCACCCAGATAGGACAGATGAATTTGGAAATGTAATCTCTGAAGAGGACTTAGGTGACTTGGAACAAGGAAACATGGGTGCGGAACCTAGAACCCCTCGAGGCAAATCTGTTCTCACTAGGATTATCACGCCTGAGTGGGTTCCCCAAGACAACAAGAGCATAGAGTTGCTCCTCAATCGAGAAACTGACGAAGCCTTTTGGAGATATAAATCTAATCAGCCAACTGCTATAGGAACTATCATGATCTATGAGTTTAAGGATCCGGATAGCCCAGGTAGAGTGACCTACTTAGATCACACTTCGGAAAGGATCTTTGTGGTGACAGAAAATGATAGGCATGCTTACACTTGGAAGGGTGAATTCATTTTCCCCCAACCAAGATCGAATGTATCCTATGGTCACCCTGGAGCTGGAACATCCCAAGCTCATGGAACTCAAAGAGACAGAGGTAGAGATAGACCAGAAGTAAGCTTTGCCAACCCCATGGGCAGAGAAAGAACGAGGACGGAGACGAATAGAGTAGAACCAGAGATACTTAGGGCTCACCGGAATCAGAGAAATGTGGAGGGATTCCCTCTGCCGAGACCTAGAGAGCACACAAGAACTCTGAGACCAACCCAGCTAGTTAAGTCCATGAAGAATTACTTTGATGGCACAGGAGATCCCTATGATCATGTGGCGGAGTTCAAGCAAGTCTTGAGAGCTGAACAAGTGGAGGATCTATTCACGCAGTACAATGCCTTCGGTCTAACCCTTAGGAACACAGCACTTACATGGTTTCAGCCATTGGATGAGCGACAGTTCAGGAGCATAGACCAACTCCTAGAGGCTTTCATCGTAGAGTTCTCTAAGAGTGGCATAAGACACAATACCTCCTCACTGATTCACAGCTTCAAGCAAACCCCTCAAGAGACCGTGAGACTTGCAGGAAGAAGATTTAGGCAATATCTTGAAAGATGCCCTGTTTCGGAGCTACCTACACCAGCTAAACAAGTAGCCTTATTCTTGGATGGATTGCTGAGTACGAAATTGAGATCCTATGTGTATCTGAAGGACCCTAGGACTATAGAAGAGTGTGTACGCATGTGCATTGACATTGAAGATAACCTAGGGGAAGAACTAGAGCTTTCCAAAATCTACAAAGATTCAGATAGTGCATCTAGTCACTCTTCCACGCAATCCACATCGATGGAGGAACTCGCAGAGAAAGTGGCCCAAAAACTAGGCGTCACTAGCAAACAGATCCCAAGGTTTGCCCCTGTGAAAAGGTGCTATACTTGTGGTGGCGACCACATGGCGAACATATGTCCCATTATGGCTCAACCCCAAGTTAATCCTAGTAGCCAGTACTGCACTATCGAACGAAGATACACAAATCACACAGCACAAGACTGCCCATACAACAAGCAAGCAGTTAGGCAAACCTACCCACAGCCATATCCTCAACAAGGAAGATACCAGAACCAGTACCCACCTCAGCAGTATGCTAGGCCTCAACAAACCTACCAACCCTACCGAAACCAACAAAGGCCTCAGCCTGTGCTAGCACAACAACCCCCAGCTCCAGCTAATGTGATTCCGGTAAAGTATGCTGTGGCAGAAGAGAACCTGAATAGAGCTATAGTCCCCGTCACACCTTTGCTTTCAGAAAGTGATCCCAGTGACCATAGCTTCGATTCTACGCATGTTGAGAGTCCCCATGCTTACTTCATGCAGTCTCCTGAACATGGTGAGTCCTACTATAGTGAAGAGCCAAATGAATCTAGTTGGGAATCGGATTACGCAAATGTCATGTACGCAAACCCCAACCCTAGACCCCAACCTAGGCAGGTAAGACCCCCATTCCCTAGAGGACCATGTTACAGATGTCAAGGAGATCACCTCATTCGTGACTATCCCTTGCCTCCACCTACACAACCCGAGTCAGTGACGATCCAAAGCTTTTGCCAAGATTGTGGAAAAGAGCATCTCTTACGAGATTGCCCAAAGAACCCCAATAATATGCCAAAAATCACGCCTATCAACGTTATTGGATTAGTGGTAAACTCCACAGGAAGTGTCACTTCCACTGCTCCGGTACAGGTAGTCACTAGAGCTCAAGCATTGTAGCAAAACCAAGAGGTAGACCAGGAAAAGAGCCCAACAGCTAGTGAAACTGAGAGCATAACCAAGAAAAGGACTAGAGCGTGGAAAGATAGTCGAGAAAGAATGAAAAGACAATGGGCTAAAAAGATGAGTGAACTTGAGGAAAGCATAAGAGAAACCAAAGCCAGGATAACTAAACTCACATCTCAAACTCCCTCTCACACTACCCCACCACCACCTTTCCCATCGCCAGCTGACCCGCCACCTTCCAACCCACCTCATACAAACCCACCACCCCCTAGAGTAGGATCAGTCCTAGCAGATCCCACTCCCGAAGACCTTAATATGATGCTTAAAGCATATCAGGCCAGAATCCAAGAAGGGCCAACCATAACCGATCATGAAAAATGCTACCCTAGAGCCGAGCTAGAGCTTGAACGAACTAAAATTTGTGCCAAAATGGTGGAATTGGCTCAGACCATGTTTGAAGCTAGTCGCCTCTTTAACATCTCTAGCTCAGCTAAGACGCAGTTACATTTTGATGGATTGCTAGAAAGAATAGAGAGGCTAATTGCACAATCAGAAAAGGAACCTGCCCCTCAAAGAAAGGAAAGGGCAAGAGAACGGATAAGCCAGCCTCTTCAGGAAGCCCATGTGCCTCCTCAAGAAGCTTATCTTTCCCCCCAAAAGGCAGATGAGCCTCCCTCGAAAGCTCACGTACCTCCACAGGTTGCCTACATTCCTTCTCAGGAAGCATATGAGCCTGTTCGGAAAAGTAATAGAATAAGTAATCCTCCCCAGGAAGCTTGTGCTCCAAACATCTATGAGAGCGAGGAAAGAGCCAATGATAGAATAAGCCCTCCTTCCCAGGTTGCTTATGTGCCTAATTCTACGGAGCCAGACACTTCTTCTTCTATGAATCGGTTTGCACCAGACTTCCTACGAGAAATTCAAGAAGATAAATGGGATAACGAAAGTGAAGTCGCCCCTCCCTTTGAACTTGTGGATGATGCACACGACCAATTCCCACAAGACATCCCATCTATTTACGGGGAACATGAGAGTACTCAGTCTCACGAGAGATTGGACTTTGAATCCAATTCCATACAAGAGCTACCCCATTTCACAGGCCCATGGGAAGCAAAGTCCACGTGTATGAGAGCACCCACAGTCATGGTAAGAAACGAAGATTCAGTCATACCTAGGAACACAAAGGTAGTGAAGAACACTAACATGCAGTGCAATCTCAAGCTAGAAGAGCTACTCAAGGTTAGACCTGAATCGTGGAAACATGTAACCAAACAAGTACCTGAGATAGCAAAATCTGGTTCCCAGGTAGGATCACATAGGACAGTGCCAGAGATACCCTTGGATAAGATAGGAGATATGTGTGAAGGTGAAGAAGGGAACACCTATCTTCCCATTACTTATCAGGAGTACACCACTAAGGCAATTTTGGACTCAGGTGCAGGAGTTGCAATTGCCACCACCTCCCTATGGAAACGTTGGGGCAAGCCGGCACTCAGGCCAACGAGAATGAAATTGCAGATGGCCGATGGTCACATAGAGAGACCCCTAGGATTGCTAGAAGGAATAACTCTCACCACTTGTGGTGTCGAGTTTGAACATACCTTTGCTATATGTGACTTTAGCAAAAATCATGCCTATGAGATGATTTTGGGACGACCATTCATGCGACAGTTGCAAGTGGTACAGGATTGGGGAACTAATTCCTTGTACCTGCAACACTTAGGTGTTACGACCAAAGTCAATCTCAAGGATTACTCTCATAGAGATGTCCCTCCTATCCAATGGAATCCCATCCATAGAGCCAAAGATGACACGGAATGTGTGCATTCCATAGGGTCTGGATCCTCATGGATGCATGAAGACACTCATTTATGGATGTGCAAGGTTGCAGTAGAAGAAGAGAAGAGAGAGAAAGCCAGAGAGGTAGGTGCAAAAGAAACACATAGATCAATTCAAGACCCAGCCTATGCACCTGTAGTTTTTCCTGATGAGGAATTTGAACCCCATGGCTGGGCAGAAATCCTAGCAACAATGGACGTAGCCATCAATGAAGAACAATGGACACCTCACTGTGATGAGGATGGCTATGATATTTCAGTCTTCTCCATAGAGCCAATCATGGGAGAGGCAGTTCTAGAAGAATGCGAACCTAGCCCTGATGCCTTTGAGGATGCAAGTGACTCCGACCTAGAGTCAATCATCATGGACCCACCATTTGCATCAGATGAAGAATACTTCCATGAAGTAGAATTTCAACCCCAGAGGCATGGAGAGCTTACAAATGATGTAAGATTAGCCACACATGTGACCCCAAAGGAAGAAGGAAAGAAACGGAAGAAGAGAGAAGTCTCACCAGAAGAGGAAGAATCTTTGTTTGAGGTCCCAGAAAATTTTAAGAAATATGAGATAGATGACAGGAGAGTCATGATAAGAATGCCTAAACGAGAGGCACAAGTAGGAGAGGCCTATGATAACAAAGAAACCACCAAGAAAATAGTAGTAGCCCTAGAAGAAGGAGAGGAGAGATGCACATACATAGGCCATGACCTAACAGAGGAAGAAGAGCATGCGTTAATTGCCTTGCAAGGAGAATACAGAGATGTGTTCGCTTGGAGTTACAAGGATTTGAAAGGTGTTGACCCTGACATATGCTCACACACCATCCCCATGACCTCAGATGCTAAACCCTCTAAGCAAAAGCCCTACACATATAACGATAATTACGCTGCTAAGATCAAAGAAGAGATAGATAGACTGGTTGAAGCTGGATTTATCTATGAAATTGAGCACACTGAATGGGTATCCCCCATCGTAGTGGTGCCCAAGAAGAATGGCAAGCTGCGTGTGTGCATTAACTTGAAAAAGGTTAATGCAGCCACGATTCGAGATAACTATCCGCTTCCCATCACAGAACATCTCTTAGAAAGAGTGGCAGGCAAGGAAGTGTACAGCTTCCTTGATGGATTTTCGGGCTACAATCAAGTAGCCATAGCTCCAATGCGAATAAAATTTCTGCCATCCAAGATGCGATAAGTCTCTCTCTCGATGTGGCGGCACAACAGAAGATCAATCGTGATGCTCTCTCTCATCACCAAATTAACCTACATGTGTGTCTGCACATCTGCTGCCTTTAGAATCTCTCTCGTTTCGAGATACAACACTGACTTCACCGCCCATCTCTCACAATTCCTCCGCGCGTCGATGTCCATCTCCTCCCGATATCTCTGTGGCATGCACACATGTGTAGTTCACCATTTGGTTCTCTCTCTCCCAATTTTGGCACTGTCAACCAGTCCTGTAGTGCCGCTTGGCACTATCTCTCTCTAGCATGGTATGGCAGCACCGACTTCATCTCTCATCCCTCCGACGGCTTCATCTCCTCCGTCGATCATTTGTACACACCAACACGGGACAAGCCGAATCTCTCTCTATCTCTGTGACATGTTGCATACAACCCATCTCTTATGTCCCCATATTCTCTCTCTCTCTCTCTCTCTCTCTCTCTCTCTCTCTCTCTCTCTCTCTCTCTCTCTCTCTCTCTCTCTCTCTCTCTCTCTCTCTCTCTCTCTCTCTCTCTCTCTCTCTCTCTCTCTCTCTCTCTCTCTCTCTCTCTCTCTCTCTCTCTCTCTCTCTCTCTCTCTCTCTCTCTCTCTCTCTCTCTCTCTCTCTCTCTCTCTCTCTCTCTCTCTCTCTCTCTCTCTCTCTCTCTCTCTCTCTCTCTCTCTCTCTCTCATCACAGCCGTGTGAGTGACTCTGTTTCTCTATCTCTCTTTTTCTCTCATGTCTTGCATACGTGAGTTCTCAGACAGAATTGTTGAGTAATCCATCATAGCTTAATTGTATTACCATGAAAGCCATTGAAAAAATACAATTCTGAAGAACAATGAGATATGGAGTGAGAGCATTTACATGAAAATTGGAATGAATCAGATTCAGAACAAGAAATATCTAGCCATGGACTACATAAGAATCCTTGTTCATCTCTCTCTCTTCCTCTAAATGTGCTATCGAGCAAGAAGATAAAACATGAATGAGCAAAAATGGACAACGGACATACCTGGAAAGAAGATCCACAGAAATGTCCTCGGGGAGAAACAAATGAGGCTTGGCCCCCTATTTATAGGTTCCCATCCCTTCTCTCCTTGGGACTATTCTTTAGAAGCTTCTAACCTCCTTACTCAACTTTCTAATTCCAGAATCATCATGCATGATCATTTTTTATTTTTGGAAAAATCACACCCCTTATTTCTATTTTTGATTTTTGTCCTTTTTATTTTTCCTAAACTAAGGTTTTGGTTTCACACTATATGTACAAGATTAAATCAAATTGAAGGTTTAGGACTTAGGATAAATGGTAAATCTAAGGGTCCAAGTTTGGGTTTCTCATGGGAAAAATTGGAGTTTGCCTAGAACTAATGTCAAACATGTCAGATTAAGGGTATGTTTCCTATTATCGCCTAAACTCCAAGGGTTGCTAAGGGTTCAGGTTCGGATTTTATGGGGTAAAGTCATCTTTTTAGGGGTTTTTAAAGGTTCAAACCTAGGGGTTTATGAATCAAAAGCTAGCTATTAATGCACACAAGTCTAATGTACATTTTTAACATGGTTTCACATCTCTAATCAATCAAATTGGCTAGAACATGCATAGAATATACCCCTTTCTCAGTCAAAACATCACACAAAACCTAGAAATCAAATAAACTTTTGAAAGAAAATCATGCACACTTCCCTCAGGGATTTCATCCCAACAATGTATGCCCAATGCAAAACCAAAATGTGAGAGAAAGAAATGCTCCATATTGCACCATTGAGAAAAAATACACGAACCATATGGCTCAAGATTGTCCCTACAATAGGCAGGCTATTAGACAAACTTATCAGCAACCTTACCAACAACGTAGGTATCAAAACCAATCTTCTTTGCGTTCTTCTGCACTCTCGATGGCTTTTGGTTGTAGTAAAGGCTTGTCTCCTAATAAATTAAAAATCCTTATGCCCGATCTTGGCTGAAATATAGCCTTGAGCTAGGTTGATGCTGACTTCATTCTCAATGATCCAATCCTGTCCTAGGATCAAATCTTCTATTAAGTCTTCATCTTTGCACACCAAGACTCTTTGCTCCATGGAACAATTTCCTAGGTGGAGGGATACTATCGTTGCTCCAATGCATTGTATGATTTGAGCTCCAATTCATATCATATGAGCTTTTGTGGGACTCATAATCATTTGAAGATATTTTATGACCGTATTACGTATGCAACTAAGTCTTGCTCCTGAGTCTATCAAGGCATCTATAAATTTGTATTCTGTCTTTCCAATCCCTAGGTTTAAATAAGGATGTGACATGGAGGCATTCACCGTGTCAGATTTACGGACTTGGTAATTAGCCATAGGACAGGCTCTTCTCCTTGGAGATACCGTTCATCTCTTTGACTAATCCATTCTTTCCGCTTCTTGATGCGTTCTAGGGCTTCTTGCCGTGCCTCCTCTCTAATCCATTCTTCCTCTTTCTTCCTATTTCGAGCACCTACCAGACGTGCTAACATTTGATCCGTCAATGGCTCCATGAACCGTTTCACTCTACATCCGCTTATGTAGTTAGGAAGAATGTCTCCATCTAAAGTGGCTAGATTAACTGCTCCACTAGTAGAGATCCTATTTATGATCAGAGGTCCATATCCACGTTTTTGTAACTTCTTGGCATGTTGCTTTAAGGTGTAGACCAGGACTAGGTCTCCTTCTTTAAGCCCTTTGTCTTTTATATGTGCATCATAATATGCTTTTTGTCTTCTCTTGGCTGCATATATTCCTGCTACCGCTTGTAACCTAGTTTCATGCAGCTTCTCTATTTGGTCTAGTTGTTCGGATAATTCATGTCCGGTCCATTCATACTATTGTGCCACTCTCAAAGTGGGGATTAAAAAGTCAATTGGAAAAATTGCATTTTGCCCGTACACCAAATTGAATGGGGTAGTTCCAATAGCGGTCTTGTATGCAACTCGGAAGGCCCAAATTGCATGACGCAATTGCTTGTCCCAGTCAAACCTTCCATTATTGACAATATTTGTCAATACTGTGCATAATACCTTATTGGAACTTTTTGCTTGCCCATTGGCTTGGGGATTGTATGGGGCTAATTTTTTGTGGATCACTAAAAACTCATTCATTAGGGATTCTATCACCTCATTGATGAAGTGCGTTCCTCGGTCACTCACAATTTCAATTGGTAATCCGAAACGAGTGAATATATGCTCAAAAAGAAACTTAGTTGTGGTTTGAGCATCGTTCTTTCTAGTAGCTTTTGCTTCTACCCATTTGGTCAAGTAATCAGTGGCTACTATGATATATTCTGCATGTGACCCTTTGGCTTGTGGGTTAATGGGTCTGATGAAGTCAATACCCCATTTAGAAAATGCTCTAGCGCAAACCATAGGTCTTAATGGCATGTTATCTCTCTGAATTGGGTATTTAGCCCTTTGGCATGTCTCGCAGCTTCGTACATATGTTTCCGCATCCATATGTAAAGTTGGCCACCACAAGCCCGCAAAGAGGATCATTTTTACGGTTCTCTCGGTAGAAAAATGACCTCCTGCGGCACCTGCGTGTGCCATCTCTAATATGGGTAAATACTCTCCTTCATGAACACATAATCGTAATTGGTTGTCTTTTCCTCTTCTAAACAAGTTTCTTCCCATGAGTACATAATCCTTGGTCATCTCCTCTAGGGATCGTTTTCTTGCCAAGCTAACTCCTTCCTCATGTTCTCTTGTCTTTAGGAATTTTACCAATGTTTTGCTCCAATTGGGTGCTATCGTTGAGAAAGGTATGGACGTATGATCTTCGGGGATTGTCTCCTGGCATTCTGCACAGTTACTTACGTAGTCATGGACATTCTTAAGCATGTCGGGCCAGTATACTCCTAATCGTTTTAATTCGCTAATAGTTCCATGAGTCCCTTGGTGTGTTCTCCATTTATTCACATGTGCTTGTTCTATCAGCTTCATTTGTTCGTCCTCCTCAACACATCTTAGTAATACACCATTGGGTTCCTTATAGTACACACTTCCAGCAATAATGTGAGAATATGAAAAGTCTTGTTGTAATTTGGTGTTTTCAGAATTGGAGCTGTGCTCAACCTCTTCTTTAACTCATTGAATGCCTTCTCACATTCCTCTATCCAAGTGAATTGAGTTAAGATTCCATATAGGGGTTTGGCAATTATGGCATACATGTGGATAAACCGGCGGTAATATCCACAATGTCCCATGAATGCTTGCACCTCCTTCGCATTCTTAGGTCTAGGCAGCTCTAAGATGACCTTAATCTTTTCTTCATCCGTGGATATTCCATTTCTAGAGACTATGTGTCCTAAGATCTTCCCTTGTCTGACCATGAAGACATATTTCTCTAGGTTTAGGCAGACTCTTTATTGTCGGCATTTATTAAATATCTTTCGCAATTCAGGAATATGGTCTAGCCTTTGATTTGAATATATACACTTCCATGCTCTTTTTCAGGAATTCCTTGAAAACATGACACATCAATCTTTGATTTCAGGTCATCTACGTACACTTCCATGCTCTTTTTCAGGAATTCCTTGAAAACATGACACATCAATCGTTGGAAAGTAGCAGGCGCATTAGTGAGTCCAAAAGGCATCACTCGGAAAGCATAGACTCCCCATTCGGTCGCAAATGTGGTCTTATGTTGATCCTCAGTATCAATCGCTACTTGATTGTATCCGGAGAATCCATCTAAGAAGCTACAAACTTCTTTTCCTGCTACCCTTTCCAATAGATGGTCCGTAATGGGCAATGGATAGCTGTCACGTATGGTGGCCGCATTTACTTTTTTCAAGTTAATACACATCCTCAGTTTTCCATTCTTCTTAGGCACAACTACTAAAGGCGACACCCACTCGGTGTGTTCTATTTCCTATATGAATCATGCCGCTAATAGCTTGTCTATTTCTTCCTTAATTTTGGCAGCATAGACATCGTTGTATGTGTATGGGCGTTGTTTCAATGGTTTCGCATCTGCTGTCATGGGTATTCTATGAGAACAAATCGTGGGTTCTATACCCTTGAGATCTTTATATGTCCATGAGAATACATCTCAATATTCTCGGATCAATTGTATTAGTTCGTCTTCCTCTTCAACTGACACATCTTTACCTATGTATGTGCATCTTTCTTCTCCATCTTCCACTGTCACTATGATCTTTTTTGTTTGTTCTTTGTTGTCGTATGCTTCTCCTTCTTGAACCTCGCGTTTAGGCATTTGAATGGCTACCTTTCTCTCTTCTACTTCATATCTCTTAAAATGTTCGGGAACTTCAAACAGATCTAGATTTGGTCCGAATTTACTCATTCCCGACTCTTCTTCTTGTACTTTGGGAGTGGCTTTTATTGCCAAGATCTTTGTCGGTTCCTTTCTCTCTTTGGTTCGAATGTTGTCTAGATAGCTCTCTTCAGAATCAAATTCTGGTTCCATTTCTACACTCTCATATTCCTCTCTCAATTCTTTTTCCAAGATTTCTCCTTCTTCCACTTATTGAAGGACAACCATGAATAAATTGACATCATAGCCTTCTTCATCTATGCACTCGTTCATAGTTAGTACTTCCTCGTTCACACACACATCTAAGGTGGCTAAGATTTCCATCCATCCATGTGGTTCAAAAGTTTCATCAGGAAAGACTTGAGGCATATACCTTGGGTCTTCTACTGATTGGTAGTTAGGATGTCCTATTGGCCATAGCTGCCTTTTGTTGTCTTCTTTCTTGGCTTCCTTACACATCCATAACTGAGCACCCTCGTGCATCTAAGATTGATCGCTTGATCCCGCGCTATGAATGGACAGGTCATCTTCCTCCTTGTGTATGGGATTCCATTGTAGTGGAGGGACATCTCGATATGAAAATGTGTGCAAGTTTATCTTGGTGGTATTTCCTTGATGTTGCAGGTATAATGAATCTCTTCCCTAGTCTTGCACTACCCGCATTTCTCTCATGAAAGGTCGTCCTAATATCATTTCATAGTTGTTAGCCTTTTCAAATTTATAGATGGCTAATGTGTGTTCAAATTCAACTCCACACGTGGTCAATTTGATTCTTTCTAGTATTCCTAAGGGTTTCTCCACATGGCCGTCTGCTAATTGGAGCTTCATGCGTGTGGGTTGTAAGGCAGCCTTTCCCCATTTCTCCCAAATCTCCTTGGTGGCGATTCCTACCCCAGCTCCTGTGTCTAGGATTGCCTTGGTCAGGTACCCATTGTAAGTGACAGGTAGACACGTATTACCTTCGTCTCCTTCACTAAATTCTCCCACCTTATCAATTGGAATTTGTATCTTAGATGAGTTTCCTTTTCCCTTAACTTATTTTTCTTCCTTCTCTTGTCCTAATTCCATTTGGCTCGCTAATTGCTTCCATAAATGCAGCTTAATTTGAAGTAATTCTTCCACGGTCAGTTTGCATTGTACTTCTGTCCTCTTTAGTTCCGTTAGATTGTGTGAACTCTTTTCTGAGTTTCCTTTTCCCTTTCCATGTACCGTGGGTGCTCGGATTATCATAGATTCCTTTTCGTATTCTCCCATGTAATTAGGTAAAGTCGAAATGCTCTAAACTTCTTCTCTATTTCTGTCTAGCCTTGACATTTCCTCATATACTTCTTCCATATTGGGATTGGGTTGATAAACTTCTACATCTAATTCCTCAAAGGGAGGCTTAGTCACTCCATTCTTCTTCCATTGTTCTTCTCGGATTCTATTCCATAACTCCTTTGGCCATTCAGCCTCTAAGTCAGGTATGGTTGTCATTAGTTCGTCCTGGGTTCTCTTACACTCACGCTTGTCAACCTGCTCTCTTGGTTCTTTATCCTTGGCTTTGACATACTCTTTGTATTGATCCTCTGCTATTCTCATTTCCGGAAGGGTTGGGATAGTCTTTTCTATGGTTGCTTGTGCTACCTCTATAAGTTTTTGACATATCGCAAGCCTCTCTTTTTCTAATTCTCCTTGTGGGTAAAGCTTTTCGTGTTGCTCTACATTTGGTCCAGTCTTAATCCTAGCTTGGTAAGCTTTCAGCCACATGTCTAGGTCATTAGGTTTTGGGTCAGCTAGAATTGATCCTGGTTTCTCTGCTTCTCGGATAAGCGGTGGAATGGGAATTTCTTCCCGAATTCCTTGTTCTTTATGCTCTTGTTTGTTTCTGGTTTGTTTCTGATTTTCTTGACTCTTGTGTTTCATCCATTTATCTTGGAGCTTTTCTCTTCTTTCCTTCCATTTCTGTGCTTTAGTATTTTGGTTACTCTCACGTGGGTCCGTAGAATCTTCAACTATTTGAATTTTGGGACTTACCGTTCTATTGCTCTCTCGTTCATGTCCTGGTTGTTTTCCTTTTTGTTCTTTCGTTTGAGCTCTTGTAATGGCCTTCAAAGGCACAGTATATTCCTTATCACTTCAGGTGCTTCTATCACTTCAATTACATTAATTGGTGCAGTGTCTTGGGCTTTGATTGGATTCTTAGGGCAGTCTCTAAAAAGATGTTCCTTTCCGCAATCATTGCAATATCCTTCCCAAGTCCTAGGGGGTGGTGGATTATAAGGCCGAGGACATTCTCTAATAAAATGGTCTCCTCCGCATCTATAACATGGTCCTCTTGGTACAGGCGGTCTAATGGGTGGTCTCACAGATGGTTGCACTTTAGGTGCAGTATACATCAAAGTTTCTACCTCCGTTCCATAGCCCTGATCATATCCTTCGTATCCATGATAAGCCGAATCATAGGCTGATTCATACTCTAACATGTTGGCTTCATAGGGATAATAATCTCCTGGGGCAGCTTATATCCAAGGTTTGCTGATTCTACACTGGACATTGTTGAGGCTGGTACTATGGCTCTTTCCAAATTTTCTTCTGGTTGAGCATACCTTATCGGTACCACTTGTTGTGGTTGTGACAGTTGAGGTCCTAATACTGGTTGGGGTGGTGGATATGGCACTTGCTCGTATGGTCTCGGTGCTCCTGTTGGTGTTGGATAGGGATTGTACCTTGGCATCTCTCTACCTGGCTCTCTAGGTGGATATCTGTATGGTCGATACTGAGGAGGTTGTAAAGGTCGTGCCTACCTATTGAATGGATAGTTTTCTGTGGTGTGGTTGGTGTATTTTTGTTCTATGTGGCAATACAAGGCAGTTCCTTGTTGGAGCTGTTTGTTGTAAGGATATGTCTGATGTGCATCGGTCCCTCCTTGCACACACATGTGTGTAGGGTGATCTCCTCCACATAGACTACATCTTCGTAACATGGGCACTCTTAACGCCGGGTGCTGGTAATTTCTATGTCCTTGGATTCCCAATTTCTTTGCTACCAACTCTGCTATTTCCTCCACATTACTGGAGTTGGATGTAATAGTACTCCGAGAGTCTTCTGATTTAGTGGGGCTGGGTGTGCTCTTGAGATCCTCAGCTAGATTGTCTTCTAGGTCAATGCACTCTTGAAGACATTCACTCAAGGTTTGTAACCTTTTCACATAAACTAAAGTTCTTAGGGTTCCATTCGTGAGTCCATCCAAAAATAATGAAATCATTTTTTGTTGAGTGGGCCTCTCTGCAGTTGGACATCTATCCACATACTGGTTGAATCTTCGTGCGGCCGTTTCCACAGTTTCATTAGGGTTTTGTTTAAAGCTGTGGATTAAAGATGCAGAGTTGTATTTGATCCCTCTTTTAGTGAATTCCCCAATGAATTCCTGAAAAAATTATTCCATGTTTCCGAACTCGTTGGGGTCTAATGGTTGGAACCAAGTCAGAGCTGTTCATGTGAGGGTGAGTCCAAAAGACTCATACTGCACGAAGAAGTCGTCTACTTGTTCTGCCCTTAGACTTGTTTAAATTCAGCGATGTGATCGTAGGGTTCTCCCAATCCGTCGTAATGATTTCTTACGCATTTGGCCACTTGGATAGGTCTCAGTCTTCTCATTGGTTATGGCGGTCTAGGCATTACAGGGAAGGCCACAACTGCTGGTCTAACTAGGGGTATTCCAGGCTGCCCTCCTACTGGTGGTCGTGGCCTTACTAGTGGTTGGTACTGATTACCTACTCCAGGGTGGGTCTGATTGTGTGTTTGCACTCCTGGAGTTGCAAATTGCACATGAGTACGGTTTGGAACACTGCGTTGGCTAGTTTGTCCTGACATGGTGTGCTCTGCCTCTTATTGGGTTCCAAAGGGGTTCTGAGAGGTGGTTGCCTGCTCTCTCTGAGGGAATACAGGCAAACCCATGTATTTCAGTTGAGCCTTGTCTATGGCATCAACCAACCAATATCTTCTCCGATTTTTGTCTACGTAGGTTATTCTAGTCTCGTCTTCTGGATCCTTTAGCTCATAAAATGTCATCGGGCTTTCTTCTCTTCCTTGGGTTGGTGAATCTGTTTGCAGCAACAAGTCCAAACCATGGATCAAATATACTTCCAACAGGTAGTCGTCTTGAGGTATCAAGTCTCCTCTCAAGACTCGTGTCACCTGGGACCTGCCTCTAGGGGTCGTCACTGACTCCTCAGGGTTTTGTCTTCCTGAGTTTTCTTGTTCCACTAACTCTCCCCTTTCTTTGATCATCTCGGGAAATTCAGTCACTATGTATATGTGACCTATCTTGTCCATTTATGCTCCTCCCTCATACTTAACAGCTGGTGTGGGCACTATCGTGGCATCCATGGAAGTCACCATTCTTGCCACTGATGTGTTTAAGCCATCCAGGTAGATGGGAATCTCCTGGGCATTGGTAGAAATGTATTGTAAGGAGGTGCGGTACTCTCCTTCCACAGCGGTCATGAAGTTTCTACCTGGAGCTGGACCATGCATGTCTTCTGAGGCCATTTGTATCTCCTCCTCTGAATCACTAGAGGTGTCTGAATAGGCCGAGCGGTGATTGACTTGAGCGGCACTTCCAACAGAAGATATGACACTTCTTCGGCTACTTAACACTCTTCCTGACCTCAAGTTCATTCACCCTCCTAAGGCTCCCTAGGTCTCTGGAACTCTTCCCAAGTGGCTCCTCAAATGCCTCAAAGTTGCCCTTAAAAAAAAATGCTTCAAATGCTCTGGGCGATACCACTCTGGGCGATACCACTTTATCCACGATACGATACCTGAAACCTCGGCGATACGATACTACAGCAATAGACGATATGATAACGCTATTGGTCACGATACAATACAAGCTAACCTGACGATACGATACCTTCAGATTAGACGATACGATACCAATATTCACCCACGATACGATACCAAAATTTCTCTCGATATGATACCAAAATTTTGAACGATACGATACTGAAAAGTCGGACGATACGATACTGGAAACCCAGAAAATACGATACACAGTTTTTGGATGATACGATACCAAAAAGGGCACGATACGATACTGGAGTTTGCCCCGATACGATACCTAAATAATAGTCGATACAATACCAGCCTCCTCACACGATATGATACCACTGCAAAGGGATGATATGATACCAAATTGGTATCGCGATACGACGCCTGAAAGTGAGACGATACGATACCAAATGCTACGATGATATGATACCAGAGTGAGACACGATACGATACCGGCAGTTAGGCGATACGATACCACCGAATCGCATGATATGATACTTGTATGGTATCGCGACACTAAACTGGACCAGGCACGATACGATATCAATGCAAATGGCGATACGATACCACCAAATTGCACGATATGATACCAGCACGGTAGCGTGATTCGATACTAGACAGCAGACGATACGATACCAAAAAAGTGGTTTGCGATACGATACCACTTTTGTAAAGTGAGATCGCGATACCAACCCGGGGATACGATACCACAAGTGGTATCGTGATACCAAGGCTGGTGGTCAGCGATACGATACTTCGGCGAGTATCGCGATACAAGGGAATTTTTGGTATCACGATACCAAAAACTCAACCGATCGCGATACTCAAGCCAAAATACCTCCAAATACAAAACTTTTTACACCCCCTTGCTCTTCTCTCACCCCTCTTCAGTTCTAGCTTACTGTCTCTTTCAAGAAAACTCAAAAAACACACTGTCCCTCCCCACGATACCGGTCGCGTAACTAATCACGTTTTTATGCACTTCTAAAGTGTTTTGGCCCAAGAAATTTTGTGAAATCTTACCTTTGTGATGTATTGCTTGCACCTTGAGCTCAGTACCTAGCTTTGATGGCCTGCAACACACGATACCACACTCGCGATACTAATCACTACTCGCACACGATACTACTTTTCAGAACAGTTGAGAATTGAACTAAAATTTTTGGGTTTTTATACTCTTGGTGACTGAAACTGAATTACACTACTATAGCAAATGTTTTGGGATTTTTCTTGGTCTTGGCCTACTCCTACTTCACTTCTCTTCTCCTCTTCTCCTAACATAACCCTAACTCCTCCTTCTCTCCTTTCCTACTAACCCTAAACCTAAAAACTCATTACACACACCTCCGAGATGTGAAGTAACAAGTGCTGAAGTGATTGACTACTTTCCACTGAATGAGTTCACTTCTACAAGTACGATTTCATCACACTCGATCTATAACCATCACAAAGGCACCTTGGCTGAGTGTTCTCCAGCAACGGCACCAAAAACGTGTGTACCTAAGTCAAAAAGACTTAAGGACGTGCCAAAGAGACTAAACCTCATTTGCAACACAAGTGCATATAGTGGGAAATTGACACACGCTTACTTATCAATCCGATCAAACAACCTAACCCAGTGTATGGGGACATGTGCACACATGATGGAAAATGAAGTGGTTCAGCTTATATGCATGAGAAAAGACTAATCCACCTCTCAAACTCACTGAAATACTGAAAGTGTCTGCCGTGATACCATTTACAACAGTTTTCAGTAAATCGAGGATTTCTCCTAGCTCCGAACTCCGAATATAGTCCATACTGGACTCCTTTCGAAGCTCTTGATGACACACATCTATTGGAAGTGGTTTCACTTGATTTTGACAATTGTCCTTCAAGTTATGATCAAAATAGTGAATGGCGAGAAACACCTACACTCACTCTACAACTTCTACAAACTCACGCACACATTGCAGTAGCTCAAAAACAGTGGGGAGGGGTAGACAACAGTCCTACACACAGATTCCAAGCATTACACACACATAGAATATCAAAGAGAAGATGGAAATCTGCAAGGAAGAAGCAATTTCGAAAATCAGGAGCTCTCCTTCTTCACAATGGCAAAAAGTCTCTACAAAGAGTCACAAAGTGACTTATATACATGTGCTCTAAGTTTGGTCCTTTCACACAAGAGACCGGCACTTTATTCCTAAAAAGTGAATTTCCTACTAATTTACAAGGGATATTTTACAATAAGTTGGGATTATGCACCTAGAAGACTCCTCTAGTGCATTTACATGGCTTGAGGGAATTTCCTAAGACTTAGAAAAAGAAAAATTATGCTCATTAATTTGAAAATTTTGGGGCTTCTTCTCTTGTGCTTCTTTGCTCTGCAACAAGTTGTTAGGTGCCATAAGAATTCCTTAGGTCCTATTCCACCTGATGACGAGATTAGAAGGACATAAAGTGAGTATACCAAGACTTTTTGGGCAAGAGGGACACCTGAAATGAAGGTGAAATTAGGAAGCAATGAGGATTCATGTTTTGCTCTGGCCTTGATTGACTTAGGGTTTGAAATAAATATGCTCTCCAAGAAGTTATATGATCCACTTAGGTGGCCAATAGATAAAGATATGGATGGAGAATGAGGACGGTAGATAATGGCTCTAGAACACTGCTTGGGGCATGTGCCTTTGTGCTTGTGACAATAGGAGGGATTTCTGAGGAATTCCACTTCTTCGTCCAGGACCACTGTTTGTACAAGGCTATCCTTGGGCAACCCTTTATAGCTGAAGTGCGAATGGAAACCAAGGCGATGGATGACGGGTTTGCCTACGCATGAATCCATTCAAGATCTGGTCTTCATTCTTTGCAAGTTATGACACTGTGCCCAAATCACGCAAGAAACAGACAGAATATAAGAAAGACTCATTAGCTCTCATGACCGTGATGATTGCATGCCTGTAGGAGAATATGGTGCTTCTGTTGAGCAAAATTCATGTTAGGATCCACTGTTGAGCGAGACAATAGTGGAAGTTGGTTTGATGTCTTGCGGGATTTTGTACATAGTTTTGAGATTTTTTCCATTTATTCATCTGCATTTAAGTTTTTATGCTTACAAAAAGAGAATGTTTCAAATAAGTTCAAAAAAAATCATGAAAGACACTATAAAGATATAGGAATGATGTTACCTGATGATAGGATTGAGGATGTGATCCAGTTGGAGAGGAGTTTGACAACTCTGGAAGAGCTAGAGTAGGCATTTGAGAGAAATGAGAAATCAAAAATCATTATGCTCAGTTTTATCCAAGAGTAAGTATAGATCCATTAGGAAAAAGTCTTGCAAACTTTTCTTGAAGGATGGACTTATTTGGCAACATGCTAAGGGTAAGGTAAAGTGTCTGCAGAGGGTACTAAGTTCCAGGAGTCTTCAGAGCAAGGTGATGAGGGAGATGCACGAGACCTAATGAGCAGGTCACAAAGGATTCTATGCTACATATGAAAAGATTAGGGAAGCCTACTGGTGGCTAGGGATTTACGTGAGTGTGAGAGGTTTTATAGCCACTTGTGCCATATGCCAGGTGCATTCATCAGTTAGGCACAAAGACCCTCTTGTTGACGTGGCAAAAGCTTGAAATTAAGCTGCAAAATTCACCACGCCACAAGAACTAAGCTAAAGTGATATTAGAACACCTCTATAATCATAAGTAGCTTAGTAAACTTCCTGAAATTGAAAACCTTATAACTGTGTTTAGTGAAATCTAAAAAATTCACTTTACAGAAAAATTTGCCTTTTCTTTAGGCTTCAATTTTGCTCTGATTTACTTCAGTCTTTACAAATCTTTGTTTGCTTACTGTTAGATGTTCTTCTCGTCACTTAGATGTGCCAAAATTGTGTTTTGAACTCACCAGAATATCACCAAAACTTCATCGGACTGTTACCGGACTGTCACCATAATCTCACCGTAATTGTACCGGAATATTACCGGAATCAACTGCAATTCTGTCTGTAATTACTTCAAATGATTGTAATTGAAGTAAGGAAGTAATACCTGAGCTTCCTTCAGTGAATGAACTCTATCTAAATTTTGAGAAAAACTTCATCAGTTTTGGATGTCTTTACTGTCAGACACAATACTGTGTGTACATGTCCCATTTTGTAAAATTCTTTTGTTCAGATTGTAGTTGAGACTACTAGCTTCAAGTTAAGCTATCACTCATGAAAAACTTTATACTATACTGTAAGATCTAACTTGTTGAAGTACCGTAAAATGTGCGCTGACAAAACTGTAACTATTAACTAACTTTCACAATAACATGAAATCACTTAGATTTCTTCACACAAGAAGAATGCGCTCAGATCTTTCCACATAAACATGTGTTTTCTATTAGAGAAGATGTGTACAGAATGGCTTGGCCTTACTTCGCTCATAGCCATGGAAAACTCTCATATGCTGAGTAGTTCTTCCTTACCATCTCTCTCTCAGATGAATACCCGACAGTTCAGGTTCTACTATTCATCTCTACATACATATGTACTTCTATATCTCAACTCTCCTGCTCTTTACTTATGATCTTCTAACTCATATATATACATATTTGTTCCTAGATTCAAAACTTGAAATTTTGGAAGTTTCTATGAACTATATTACAATCATGAATTTATCCCTTCACGAAGGCTTGATTTTCTGAATGTGTTGTTTCCACTTCTCTTCATTTTCCTTCATCCTTCATATGCCTTCATGTCTTTATGTCTAATTAGTGAGTGATTCTTCAACAACTCCCCCTCAATCACTAATTAGCATCTTCTGGTCTTTCATATATTCTTCTTTTCTTTTATTCCTACCATTTCTTTGAATCTACTTGTCTTTAGTCCATCCAAGCTCTTTGTCAAAATATCTGCAATCTGATCTTTTGTAGGAGTGAATACTATTTCAATCTCCTTCTCCATTACCTTTTCCCTTAGGAAATGATATTGAATTTCTATGTGCTTTGTTCTTGCATGAAATACAGGATTTGCTGCAAGATACAACGAACTCATATTATCTCCATGTATGATAGGTATGCCTTGATCAATACCCAAGCTTTTGAACAAGGTCTGCATCCATATCACTTCTTTAGCTGCTTCCACAAGTCCTTTATACTCAGCTTCAGTTGACGATAAAGCCACTGTATGCTGCTTCTTTGAACACCAGCTGACAAGCTTATCTCCTAGGTATATCATATACCCATGTGTTGACCTTCTATCATCTTGACTTCCTACCTAGTCTGAGTCACTATATGCTCTCAGCTTTATATCTGATGTAAAAGGATAATATAATCCTTCTTTTATAGTTCTTTTGATATATCTAAGAACTCTCTGTCCTGCAACCCAATGTTGATCCTTTGGACAATGCATAAACTATGAGAGAACTCCTACTGCATAACTAAGATCTGGTCTTGTTAGCATAGCATAAATCAAACTTCCCACTAAATATTGATACTTCCTCATATCTTTAAACTCTGCACCATCATATTTTCTGAGTTTATGATTTATCTCAAGTGGTGTTGAGGCTTCTTTGCAACTCTCCATGTTAAACTTCTTCAGTAAGTTTAGAAGATACCTTTCTTGTGAAACATATACACCATGATCTGTATATGTGACTTCCATTCCAAGAAAGTATGATAACTTTCCTAGATCACTGATCTTGAACTCTTTTTCAAGTAATCTCTTTACCTCCTTGATTCCTTCTTCTGAGGTACCTGTGATTATAATGTCATCTACATAAATACAAATGTAGATCATACCTTCATCTGTTCTCTTAATGAGTAGACTTGCATCTGCCTTTGAGCTTTGGTATCCAAGATCATTGAGATACTTCACAAATCTGTAACTCCAAGCTCTTGAGCTTGCTTTAATCCATAGAGTGCTCTTCTTAATCTGCAAACATGATTTGGGTAACCGAAACTTACAAACCCTTCAGGTTGTTCCATGTAGACTTCATCTGATATATATCCATTTAGAAATGCATTCTTTATATCCAATTGACTTAGCTTCCATCCTTTTGATGCTACTATAGCAATCACTGTCCTTATGGTTGACATCTTTGCCATTGGACTGAATGTCTCATCATAATCTATGCCACATGTCTGAGCATAACCTTTTACTACCAGTCTAACTTTGTATCTGGCTATTCTTCCATCTACAAGCTTCTTAACTTTGTATACCTATTTATTTCCCATCACTTTCTTACCATTTGGTTTTGGAACAAGTTCCCAAGTCTTGTTCTCCTCAAGCGCATTGAACTCTTCCTTCATTGCTTCTTCCCATTTTTCCTTACCTTTTGCTTCACTGTAATTCTTAGGTTCTTCATCTTCCTTTACTAAGTAAGCATAGTTTTTCTGAGTCAAATAAGAAGTATCATAGGAATACTTTGTCGGTTGTTTCCTTACTCTGTTTGACCTTCTTGGTTCATATTCTTCATGTGTATCTGAATACACTTCTTCATCAAATCTCGGTTCATCTTCATTTCTCATAGTTGATCCGATTCAAGATGTACTTGTCTGCATATGATCTTCATCTCCATTCACCTACATATGTGATTTACCTTTTTCATTTCTTCTTACCTCTTCTTCAATTGTTTCATCATTATATTCTTTATCTGCATACCAGCTCTTTCCTTCATCAAATGTCACATCTCTGGAAACAATAAATTGTTTGGTTAAAGGACTCCATAACCTATAATCCATCTGCTTTTCATCATATCCAATGAATACATATTTTTCAGCTTTTGGTTCAAGGTTATGTCTAAGCATAAGCAACTCATCCAAACACTTTGCAATGATCAAGTGTTGGTTTCTTACCCCACCAAGCTTCATAAGGGGTCATTCCATTGAAAGATGCACATGGTAATCTGTTTACAAGATATGTGGCTGTATTTACAACCTCAGCCCAAAGATAGTTTGGACAATTCTTCTCTTTTAACATTGCTCTGGCAAACTCAACCAAAGTTCGGTTTCTCCTTTTTACTACTCCATTTTGTTGCGGTGTATACATGCAAGTTATTTCTCTTTTGATACCTGCATTCCACAGATAATCATTGAATTCTTGAGAAAAATATTCTCCTCCTCCATCAGACCTTACTCCTTTGAGTTTTTGTCCTGTAAGTCTTTCAGCATATGCATGAAAATGTTTGAAAGCTCCAAATACTTCTGACTTCTCTTTCAAAACATAAAGTGTTATCCATCTTGTTGCATCATCAATAAAAAGAATGTAATACCTTGAGCCACTGATAGATCCTTCTTTTGTTGGTCCCCATACATCTGTATGTATGAGTTCTAGCAAACCATCATGTTTGTAACCCTTCTTTTGAAATGGTAACCTGTGTGCTTTTCCCATCTGACAGGCTTCACATTTGTGAATCATATGTTGATTCTTCATATTTGGTAATCCTCTTACAGATTGTTTTTCCACCATAGTTTTGATTCCTTTTTCTTTAAAATGTCCTAACCTCTTAAACCAGAGGTCTAGTTCTGTAAATGCTTTATCACCATGTGTGATCAAGGCTTGACCAACATTCCCTTGTACTTTAAGAGTAAAAAGTCTACCTTCCTTTTTACCATAGACAATTTGATTGTATCCATTCTTTGGATCTTCAACAAATACTCCTTCATTTGTAAACCTGACTTGAAAACTTTTTTCTACTATCTGTCCTATGCTGATCAGATTCTTTGGGATTGTTGGAACATACAAAACATTTGTTAGCAAGTCAGCTCCATTCTTACACTTTACTTTTCCAATTCTGACAAATGATTTGAACAACCAAAGTCAATATAGAATACCTTGAGATCTTCATTCTTTAACATGCTTATGGAATTCATCATCAACGTTGTATGATTGTCATTCTGTGTATCATTTGCATAGTTTTAGTAGGTAGTGTTGTGAGATTGATTCTATCCCCAAGTTCTTGCTCCACCTCTACCATATCCGCCTCTTTGGCTTTTTCTACCTCTAAGATATCTTCCACTTTTGCCTCTACTATTGTTATTCTGATTCTGACTTGATCCTTGAGAATTATGCCAGCAATCATGAGCCAAATGATTGCTTAATCCACAGATCCAACAAGTCTTCTTGTTGTTATTTTGATTACCTCTTCCTTTTGTATTACCTCTACTTTTACTTCTGATATTACCTCTTCCTCTTGCATAATTTGTTTGAGTAGTCATCTCTTCTTCATCTTTTTCTTTTCATTTATCACCTTTCTTCTTACTCTTTGCATACATAGCAGAACTATGTCCTTTATCTCCATCTGTCTTCAAATCTTTCTCAAATGTTAGCATTAGTCCAAGTAACTGATTTAAATCTGGTACAAAATGATTTAATGAAAGTTCAGTTGAGAGTACAAAAGGTTTCCACCTTTCATCTCCTCTCAATCCTGCAAGCACTTGCGCTATTAACCTGTGATCTTCAATATCCTCGTCAATAGATCCAAGGTTGTCTGCCAAGTCCTTCACCTTAGTGACATAATCACTACTTGAAAGAAGCAGTCCAAAAGTTAAAGGAGTCGAGGTTAAAGAATAAGATCTATTTTGACAAAACACATCGGCTTAGACCACGTATGATCGAGGTAGACGATTGGGTATTGGTGTATGACAGTACATTCGATACTCAATATGATGCTAGGAAGAAATTGACCAAACGATGGTTTGGGCCGTATGTGGTGATGTCTCTATTTGAAAATGGAACATATGCGCTTCGTGAATTAGATGGTACTCCTTTGAAGTCTTTGATTGCAAGAAAGAGGATTAAGTTGTTCAAGAAAAGAAATGAAGCAGATTATGAGATTAAGCACGAACTTCTGGAGGATGCTGATGATACTGAGGCTGATGCTAATGAAGAACGATAGATCATGAAATTAAAGAAAAGTTGGATCGATCAACGATGAAGATGAACCGAATGATCAGGTGAAATGTTTCCCATTTGAAATCTGTTTTCTTTCTAAAAGAGCATTTGCATCGCATTTATGTGTATGATAAAGATATGTATGAATTTAAGAAAATCATGTAGAATGAAGATATCAAATACCTATTATGGTTTTGCATGAAGGATGAATGACTAGAAATTATATGAATGGAATCAGTTAACAAACTAGAGACTTTTGAGAGTGAAAGCTTGGGAATGTGATGGCGTTCTTAAACTGAGTACGTGTATATGCTGATAGATTTGAACACTTAGTGAGTGGGATTTTTTGGGTCCTACTATTTGTTTCTTATGAGATCTTACCTCCATATGGATCATGATTCATGAAAAACCTTCATACTTGAGCTAGCTATATATGTGTGTGCATGTTGTTAGTGTGTTGCGATGGGCTAGTAGGCAGGTGGAACCACCTTGGTCGGGTGACCAAGGCCACAAGCCATAGCTAGTTTCGTCATAGGCTTGACCTATCTGTTGTCATGCGCCTACATGGGTCAGTAGGCGGGTGAGTCACTCTGGCCGGGTGGTCAGAGCCACGAGCTGACATCGATTTCATGTAGGGCTAACATTGTGTATGTCGTGCACTATGTCGAGTCAGTAGACAAGTGGGATAAACTTGGCCGGGTGGACAAGTCCATGAGTCACACCCAATTTCGACATAGGCCGATTTGTGAAATAAAAATAAAAAGAATAAATATTGAGCTGAGATGAAGTGAAAAATAAAAGAAAAGAAAAAGAAAGAGAAAAAGAAAAATGAAAAAGTAAAAGAAAAAGAAAGAGATCTAATGGAGAGTTGGGAAGTAAGAGATAAATAGGGGAAACAAGGCATATTCTACAAACTCAATTAGTACAAACTTAGTATATGCTAGTACTAAGGATGAGTTGTTGGATTTGAACCAGTTGAACAAACAAAAGATCTAGAAAGTCTGTTGGAGTTAGACGTCTAAGGAAGCACGTGAACAACACAAGGAAGAAGAAGCTTGGAGCAGAACACACAAGACTGAATGTATTACTAGAGAATGTACAAAGATAAGTAGCCCATTAGGGCAATAGGCGTATATACAAGCTGGGGGAAAAAAACCTCATAAAGAGGGAAAAAAGTGCCCCGATAGTCCTAGTGTGTTCACACACATCACTACCTAAATATATCAACAAATTCCCCTTGGGAGTGATGCAGTGAACAAGGAGCTGGCACTCATGTATAAGGAAGTGCCAAGCTATGTGGAAATCACTCCACAAAAGGAAGTAAGCCCAAAGCTTTGCGGAAAGCTTCAAACTTCTCCCTAGGCAGAGCCTTCATGAAAAGGTCTGCAATGTTCTCCTGCGTGGGCACATATGCCAAGCTGATCTCCCCAGTAGAGAACCTCTCCCTGACATAATGATAATGCACCTCAATGTGCTTAGTGCGAGCATGGAACACAGGGTTCCTCGCAACTGCCAATGTGCTCTGACTGTCAATGAAGATGGTGGTGGCAGAAGTGTGTCCAACACCCAAATCAACCATAAGGCATCTGAGCCACACACACTCAATAGTAGCTATGAAAGCTGCCCTATACTCAGCCTCACAACTGGAAGTGGCCATAGTAGGCTGCTTCTTGCTGAACCAAGATATACATGAGCTACCAAGCATGAAGCAAAAGCCACTAGTGGACACACGACTGTCATAGCAACCAGCCCAATCAGAGTCAGAAAAAGCATGCAAATCTGGCGGTAGTGATCTCCCCTTGGGATAAAACAACCCAAGTAGCCGAGTACCACTCAAGTAGCCAAAGATGCGCTTAACCGCCTGCCAATGCTTGACTCCTGGGCAATGCATAAACCTGTCCATCTATGAGACAGCAAACTAAATATCTAGCCGAGTAATGCATAAGTAAATCAAGCATCCAACAGCCTGCTGATAGAGAACAACATCAAATGCATCTCCAGCATCATGAAGACTCAATCGTAAACCTGTCTCCATAGGAGTGGCAATAGGTTTACAGTCTTCAAGGCCAAAATGCTGCAATAATGTGTCAATATATTTCGTTTGACACAAATCCATTCCACGATCAACTTGCATAAGTTGATTGCCCAAATAGTGATGCAAATGCCCCAAATCAGACATCTCAAAAGAAGCATGCAAATCAGACTTAAAATCAGCAATATGCTTCTCAATAGGACCAGTGAGTAGCATGTCGTCAACATAGACAACAATGATCAGAAGCACATCATTAGCATGCTTAACATATAAGATGCTTTGAGTTGGATTGTTCTCAAAACCATGTGCAATCAGATAGGCATGTATCTTCTCATACCAAGCACGAGGTGCTTGCTTTAAACCATATAATGCCTTCTTTAACCTGCACACCTGGTTTTCATGCCCTTTTTGCACAAAGCCATGGGGCTGAAAAACATACACTTCTTCATGTAAGTCACCATTCAGAAATGCAGTTTTAATGTCCAACTGATGTACATTCCAACCATGATGGGATGCAAGTGCACAAATGCTCTGAATAGTAGTCATACGGCATGTAGGTGCAAAGGTCTCATCCAAATCAATGCCTATTTCCTACGCATAACCCTTTGCAACAAGCCTGGCCTTATACCTGTCAACTGTACCATCAGGTTTACGCTTCAGCTTGTATACCCACTTAGTGCCAATGGCCTTCTTGCCAAGAGGCAAGTCACATAAGACCAAGTACCATTCTTCATTATTGCATCATATTCAGATTGCATAGCAGCCATCCAATTTTCTGAATTTTGTGCTTCATCAAACAAAACAGGCTCATTCTCATCACAGAGACTAGATGCAGCCATAACATAGAAATTTGATGCAAAAGAGGCACTATGAGAGCCTGATCGAGTACGATATGACAAAGGTGCATCTAATTTGTTGTCACGCAAAGTCTGCACCAGCCATTTTGGCATAGTTCTTGCCTGATCAATATCAGCTCTCTCATCAATAAGTGCATCATGTAAATCTGCATAAGAAATGGAATGATCTGCATCATCACATGAAACCTGCAAAGGCTGAGAAGTTGCCTCATTAGGACCAGCACTAGACTGTCCACCTGTAAAAAGAGGCAGCAAAGTATCATATATATCTTTGGAGCTAATAGATGTCTCCCTAGTACATGAAAGCAATGGCTGAATAGCATCCTCCACAAAAGCAACATCACGGCTAACCAGAATGCGTTTAGTATGTGGATGATACAGATGATAGCCTTTACTTTCAGAACTGTACCCAACAAAAATACATTTTACTGCTTTAACATCCAATTTTCTGCGATGTTGTTCAGGCACTAATGCATATGCCAAACAACCAAAAAAATGCAGATGAGCAACAGATGGCTTGCGATCATGCCAAGCCTCATATGGAGTGATAGACTGCAGTGCTTTAGTGGGACACCTGTTAAGTACATATGGTGCACACATGACAGCCTCAAGCCAAAAACTATGTGATAAAGCCTGACTCTTGACCATACACCTTGCCATCTCCATGAGTGACATGTTCTTCCGTTCAACAACTCCATTCTGTTGAGGTGTATACGGCACTATACACTGGTGTTTTATCCCACGTTCAGCCAGAAATGCATTAAAATCAGAAGACATATATTCCCCCTCTCGATCAAAACGGAGGGTGCCCATTTTACATGCTGGTAGATTTTCAGCCAAAACCAAAATGTTTGAAGCACAAAAACACTTCGGACTTTGCCTTCAATGGATATATCCATGCATGCCTGGAAAAATCATCAATGAAAGTCACGAAGTAAAGATAGTTTCCAAAAGAAGGTGTCTGCATAGGACCACAGACATCACTATGTACAAGCTGCAATTTCTGCATAGCCCGAACTGAACCATCTTTTGGAAAGGAGGAACGCTGCATTTTGCCCAAAATACAGCCTTCATATACATGTTTTCCAAGTGCATCAAGCTTGGGCAAAGAAGACACCATATCAAATTTCTGCAAGCATAGCAAACTAGCAAAATTCAGATGACCAAAGCGTGCATGCCAAAGCTTTGCATCTGAGACAGCCTGAGAATCATGAACTGCACATGCCGAATAATTCACAGATCTTTCATAGTCTATGAGCTTATACGGCCCACGACATAAAATGCCAGAAGCAATAATAACATCACCATTTGATAGATCATGAATTGTACATCTGTCATCAACAAATTTCACAACCAAGCCAATCTTGGCTAATGCAGAAACTGATAACAGATTCTTCTTGATCCCTGGCACAAATAAAGCATCTGACAAGGTGAAAGAACTACCATCAGCAGTAGTCAGAATAATCTTACCAACTCCCATAACAGGATAAGAGGAGTTGTTGGCGCATGTGACAGTATTCCCTGTAGGGGCAGGCTCGAGTGAAGAGAAGAAACTACGCTGCGAGGTAATATGTTTGGTCATCCCACTGTCAAAGTACCAAACATCTGAGTCCACTACAGACATGCACTGCTCATGAGAAGATGGGTCAAAACTGCAAACAGTAGTAAACGCCCATTCTTCTCCCTGCACAAGATTAGCAGACTCTGTTTTTGGTGTCGAGGCTTCTACAACAACCATTCCAGCCTCCTTTTTCTTTGCCTCTTTTGCAGCCAATTTTGGACAGTTCTTTATGATATGATCATTCCCTTTACAGTACTTGCAAAATAATTTCTGCTTTTTTGATTTCTTCTCATCTTTATCTTGGTTCTTCGAATGTGGAGCATTTGCAGATTTCTGCTTACTAGTAGAAGGGCTCCATTTTCCTTTTCCCTTCTGACTAGCCAGGAAAGCTTGATCTGCAACGCGCATAATGGACCTATTCTGCCTGGACTGATCTTCCTGTAACAGAACAGAGACTAACGCCTCAAATGACAATGGATTTGGATTGCCTTTCATCATCAATCGAAGAGTAGAAGCAAAACTTTGATATGAATCACAAAGACCATTCAAAACGGTCTACATAAGTGAGCTATCTTATATAACCTCATCAGCAGAAATCAATTGTTCCTTCAAGTCTTTGATCTTTGTTACAAAATTGTCCATAGAATCACCTTCATTCATGTGCTCACTCTCCAACTGTTTTCAGAGGTAAGCAACACGAGCCTCATTCCTAGCCTGGTACAATGTGGTAAGTGTATCCCAAGCATCCTTTGCTGTTCTACAAGAGTGAATGTGAGGAATAATAACACGTTTGACAGACAAACCTATCAATGCATGTGCTTGAGCATCTCTTCCATCCCAACGAATTTGTTGTGCAGTAGGTGCAACAGAAACAGCAGCACGAACAGGAATCTACAGAATATCATCTTCGACACCATGTCCATCAGCTTCAGCACCTGTATTTGTAGTACCTGTAGTCGCAGGTGTAACAGGACGTCTTTCAACACCTTGCACAATGTTCCACAGTCCTTTTGCAACCAATACATGTCACATCATATAAGCCCATAATGGGTAGTTGGTACCATCCAACTTATCCTCAATAGCTAACATACGGAATACATCACTGCTTTCAGCCATGGCCGGTGACTAAAATACCTATGCAGAAAATTGACTATATCTCAAAAAGTTGAACGGAACTGCCCAGACAAGTTCCGCTAAACCTGTAGCAGACTTCAAGATGCTTATACTGGCGAATCGAAACAGGTATATACCTTTGGCACAAAAAAATATGAAATAGCCTGCACAAGCGCTGCGATAGTGCGTTCGGACAAAATATCCCTGAGTATGCTCACCAAAATTCGTGCGAATCTGAGACTGCAACCGGAGGAGTGTCGACGACGCCATAGATGAAGTGGCGACCTGCTCTGATACCAATTGTTGGAGTTAGACGTCTGAGGAAGCACGCGAACAGCACAAGGAAGAAGAAGAAGCTTGGAGCACAACACACAAGACTGAATCTATTACTAGAGAATGTACAAAGATAAGTACCGCATTAGGCGAATAGGCATATATACAATTCGGGGGAAAAAAACCTCCTAAAGAGGGAAAAAAGTGCCCCGGCGGTCCTAGTGTGTTCACACATCACTACCTAAATATATCAACAGAGCCAGTGGTTTATTCATACGATTACTTGTGTGATTGCTGAAGTGAAAACATAGTATGATAATTGTGAAGCTTGCATCTACTTTATCTTCTAAAATTTGTACTAATCTTTATAAAGTTGCATGGAGTAAATGAGATCATGATTCAATTTTTGAAGAGAAAAACATTAAAAAGTAAAAATATTTTTCAAAAGAACCCTGATGCGCTTCTCTTCGATTTTGTAGGTTGGCCCATCAGGATGATGTGCAGGTTTAGTGGGGTCCAATGTCAAGATGAAATCCCTCAGGGAAGTGTGCCTGATTTTTTTTCAAAAGTCTATTTGATTTCTAGGTTTTGTGTGATGTTTTGACTGAGAAAGGGGTATATTCTATGCATGTTCTGGCCAATTTGATTGATTGAGATATGTGAAACCATGTTAGATATGCATATTAGACTTGCATGCATAAATAGCTAGCTTTTGATCCATAAATCTCTAGGTTTGAACCTTAAAAAACCCTTGAAAATGTGACTTTACCCCATAAAATCCAAACCTGAACCCTTAGAAACCCTTGGAGTTTAGGCCATAACAGTAAACAAACCCTTAATCTAACATGTTTGACATTAGTTCTAGGCAAACCGCAATTTTTCCCATGAGAAACCCAAACTTGGACTTAGATTTACCATTTATCCTAAGTTCTAAACCTTGAACTTGATTTAAGCTTGTACATATAGTGTGAAATCAAAACCTTAGTCTAGGAAAAATAAAAAGGACAAAAATAAAAAATAGAAATAAGGGGTGTGATTTTTCCAAAAATAGAAAATGATCATGCAAGATGATTCTGGAATTAGAAAGTTGAGTAAGGAGGTTACAAGCTTCTAGAGAATAGGCCCAAGGGGAGAAGGGATGGGAATCTATAAATAAGGGGCCAAGCCTCATTTGTTTCTCCCCGTTGACATTTCTGTGGATCTTCTTTCCAGGTATGCCCCTTGTCCATTTTTGCTCATTCATGTTTTATCTTCTTGCTCGATAGCGCATTTAGAGGAAGAGAGAGAGATGAACAAGGATTCTTATGTAGTCCATGGCTAGATATTTCTTGTTCTGAATCTGATTCATTCCAATTTTCATGTAAATGCTATCACTGCATATCTCATTGTTCTTGAGAATTGTATTTTTTCAATGCCTTTCATGGTAATACAATTAAGCTATGATGGATTACTCAAAGATTCTGTCAGAGAACTCACGTATGCAAGACATGAGAGAGAAAGAGAGAGAGAGAAACGGAGTGGCTCACGTAGCTATGATGAGAAAGAGAGAGAGAGAGAGAGAGTATATGGGGACATCAGAGATGGACTTTACGCAACGTGTCACACAGAGAGAGATTTGGCTTGTCCCGTGTTGGTGTGTACAGATGATCGACGGAGGAGATGAAGACATCGGAGGGATGAGACATGAAGTCAGCGCTGCTATACCATGCTAGAGAGAGATAATGCCAAGCAGCACTACAGTACTTGTTGAGAGCACCAAAATTGGGAGAGAGAGAGAGAGAGAGAACCAAATGGTGAACTACACATGTGTGCGCGCCACAAAGATATCGAGAGGAGATGGACATCGACGTGCGGATGAATTGAGAGAGATGGGCAGTGAAGTCCACGTCGGGAGAGAGAGACTTATCACATCTGGGATGGCAGAAATTCTGTCTGCATGGTAGGAGAGGGAGAGAGAGAGAGAGAGAGAGACATATGGCATGCATAGCTCAGGTGCATACGTGATAACGAGGTTGTAGAGAGAGAGAATTGAGGGAGGCACTGTAGAGAGGGGCATACGTGGCAGCACGCAAGGCAATTCGACAGAGAGAGAGGCTATGGTCAATGGCATCAAAAGCGCAAGAGAGAGAGGTTGGCTAGCAGGGCGTGATAGGTGCCCATGGAGAGAGAAACTTGGGCTGTCAGCGCTAGAGGATCCGATCCTAGAGTCGGAGAGAGAGAGAGATGGAGAGAGAGAGAGAGAGAGATGGAGAGAGAGAGAGATGGATGCAGTGATGGCAAAAAACACCCACAGTTCCGGGATGGAGAAGGAGCGATGGCCGACTTTGGATATTTGAGAGAGGGGGGGGGGATTCGTGGTTGCCAACCCACAGAGAGAGAGAGAGAGAGATGAACACAGAAGAGGTTGGCAGCAGTAGAGGTCGACAGCAATAGAGATGGGGATACAGAAAACGAGAAAAAGACGGGCAGTTGAGACACGGAAAGAAAATATGAGAGAGAGAGTGAGAGAGAAAGAAACAACAGTGTGTAAGGATCTGAGATAATACAAAGGGGCAACATAATATATCATGTCTAAGCCACAATTGTACAAGATCCCAATAAGATTCGATTGAAGTTTTTCATAAACAAAAAGAAAATGACATTTAAACATTATCAAAAGTTTATTACTTTGATTGGGAAGTCAAAAGAAAAGGTGAAATATACCTGTAATCACTATAATATTTGTGGACCTATGCTCAAAACAAATTTACTATGATGCAGAGGTTTGAGATAAAGTGAACATAGATGTAAAGCTGAAAAACACAAAGTGGTGAATAGAAAGGAGGATAAATGCCCCTTCTTTAACGAAAATGGAAGACATGTTTGAATAATGTAGACTAAAGAAAATGATTCTTTTAATCTAAATCATGATGGAATTTTTGCATGTTTTTGTAATCTATTCCATGAGAGAAATATTATCTTGCATTAAAGATATGTAAACTAGAAAAATGAAAGAAATAAAAGAAAAACAAAGTAAAAGAAGGTCATAACTGTTACACTTATGTGTTCCCTGAGTAGCTTTGATGTGAACCTTTTCCCTATACATGGGCATTTTTTACTCTAGTGCTGGCTAGAGGTTTTTTCCCCATGTTACCACATACTTGATACTCTCATATGTGGTGGTACTTTGTACTTACGGATATTATTCAGCTCTTACTTCAGTTCAGTTCATCAATCTATAAAGAGAGCTATTCCAGCCATCATCTTCTCCGTGTGTCTTGCTGCGTTTGTACTCCTTGTGTGTGCTTCTTGTGTGTCTCTCGCACTTCTACACACACCCAACAGTGGTATCAGAGCAGGTTCAACTTCTTCTCAAGTTTTGGTTTTTCGCATCGCGGCGCGCGTGCACTTTAACAGTGCAAATCGACTTCGGAGCATAGACGTGTGAATTTGAGCAGCCCGAAAACATTTCCACCAGGTGCGCTGGGGTTTTACCCCCATTTCGAAGCCATTCGTGCACTCAGAATTGCCATCAGAGTGACAGTTTGTGAGCTGAAATTTCAGCACTCATTTCAGCTTTCGTCGAAGTGAAGATTTTGTCACATTCTTGTTCCTTAGTGAAATGGCGGGCAGCAATGACTTGTTTGGCATGCTTCAAGCTGAAGATAAGCTTGATGGGACCAACTATCCAATGTGGTCTTACATGATGAAACATGTTCTTGTTGCAAAACAACTTTGGAACATAGTGGCAGATGTAGATCGAAGACCGGCAGGTGCTTCTACTTCACAGTCTACTATCACAAATGGAGCTTCTTCTTCGAGTACAGTGGTTTCTCCTTCTCCACCTACACAAGAGCAGCTTAGATGGGATGGAAAAGATGCTCAAGCTCATGCTTTGATTGCGCTTTCAGTGAAGCGTCATATAGTTCCACACATTCGGTCATGTTCTACATCGAGACAGGCATGGGACACTCTTGCTTCTTTGTATGCCGTGTGTAATGAAGCACGTGTTGCATACTTGAGGAAGCAACTTGAGGATGTATGTATGGCTGAAAATGAGTCAGTGGATGTGTATCTGACATGCATCAAGGACTTGAAAGAGCAATTGGCAAACATAGATGAGATCATTCCGGATGCATCACTCATTTCTACATTGTTGAAAGGATTATCGGAATCTTTTCAAAGCTTTGCTACTACACTTCGTTTGGTTGCAAAAGGAAATCCTAATATGTATGCATTTGATGAGGTTGTGTCTCTTCTTTTGCAAGAAGAGCAATCTAGAGTGAATAGGAGTGGTTTGATTGAAGGAACACAAGCACTTGCTATCTCACAAAAGGGGAAAAGCAAGTATGGTTCAGCTTTTGGTTCATCAAAACCAAAGCCTCAAGCTTCCTCTTCCACTCATTCCTCTAATGATGGTGATTTGCAAAAGAAGAAGAGATGCAAATATTGCCGGAAGGCTGGTCATACTATTGATGAGTGTAGAAAGCTTTCCAAACGCAATGAAAAGAAGAAGGAATCTGGCATGTCTATTGCTGAAAATTCAGCAAATGCAAAGAATGATGAAGCTAACATGGCTCAAGATTTTTGGGCACGTGTTGTTACATGTCATTATGATGCTTCTTTACATGTCACATGAGTTTAATGCTTTTCTTCGTGAAAGAGGTATTTCACACCAATGTACGGTGCCATATACACCTCAACAAAATGGTGTTGCCGAGCGTAAAAATAGAACTCTACTTGAAATGGCACGATGTATGGTTAAAGGAAAGCATGTTCCTCATAAGTTTTGGATGGAAGCGGTCATGTGTACAAACTATGTGTTGAATCGCTGCCCTACAAAAGCATTGAGAGTCATCACTCCTTATGAGGCTTGGAATGGTCATAAGCCTATGGTTAGTCATATGCGTGTGTTTGGTTGTTTGGCATATGCTCTTGTGCCATCACAACAATGTCACAAACTTGATGACAAGGCAAAGAAATGTATATTTGTTGGTTATAGTGCTGAAAGTAAGGGATATCAGTTGTACCATCCATTGACGAACACAATTATTGTGAGTCGAGATGTGGTATTTGCTGAAAATTCAGTTTTCCCTCTACTTGAATGCAAAAAACTACCAACAGTTAGCTCACAAGATGTGTTCGATACACTCATGCCTTTGTTCCAAAATGGTGCACTTGACTATGGCCATGTAGACCAGCCAACTGAGGTTCAAAGGGCTGAAAAATTCCAGCCAAATAGGGCTGAAAATGCAGAGAATTTCCAGCCAAACATGACTGAAAAAATTCAGCCAAAAATTGTCAAAATTGTTGGAAATTTCCAGCCACATATGGCTGAACATTTGCGTCAAAATATGGCTGAAATTGAGCATGAAATTCAGCCCACGCATGATGTACATATTGAAGATGTTTTACATAATGAATGCATGTCTATGAAGAGTGCACAATCTATTCCAAAGTGGCTGAAACAAACTTTGTAGGACAACAAATTGAGTGCACCTTTACTTGGTAGAACAAGATCAAGCTCTCACCATGCATCAAGTAATTTTGTGGATTATTCTCTTATTGCTACAACATGTAATGAAGAGCCACTTTCTTTTGAAGATGCATGTGACGATCCACAATGGATGAGTGCTATGCAATCAGAAATGGATTCCATACATAGGAATGGTACTTGGGAGTTATGTGAATTGCCAAAAGGAAAGAATGTCATTGGTACAAAGTTGGTTTACAAGATTAAGAGAAAATCTGAAAGTAGCATCGATCGCTACAAAGCTAGATTGGTTGCCAAAGGATATGCGCAACAATATGGCATTGACTATGAGGAAACTTTTGCACCTACTTCACGCATGACTACCATTCGTACCGTGGTTGCATTGGTTGCCCATCGAGGTTGGAAAGTGCATCAGTTGGACATAAAAACAGCCTTCTTGAATGGTGATTTGCAAGAAGAGGTCTATGTGAAGCAACCACCTGGATTTGCTATGAAAGGGAAAGAGCATATGGTTTGTCGCTTGCATAAAGCCTTGTATGGTCTCAAGCAAGCTCCACGTGCATGGTATGACAAAATACATAAGCACTTGATTGCTCTTGGCTTCACATGTAGTCTGATTGAAAGCACACTCTATGTACGCAAAAATGGGGCTGATCTTATAGTGCTTGTTCTTTATGTTGATGACATACTCTTGACTGGGTCATGTGATGCAAAACTTGACATTCTTATGGCTGATTTGCAGCATACTTTTGATGTCACTTATCTTGGTCTTTTGAGCTACTATCTTGGCATCCAGTTTGTATCCGTTGAGGGGGGAATTGTTATGCATCAAGCAAAGTATGTTGAAAAACTACTTCAACGTTTCGATTTTGAGGATTGCAAGCCAGTTTCCACACCAGTTGAGACAGGATTCAGGTTCTCAGTTGAGGATTCCAGTGATGCATTTGACACTTCTCTTTATCAGCAAGCTGTGGGATGTCTTATATATGCATGCAACACAAGGCCAGATGTACAGTATGCAGTTTCCCAATTGAGTCGATTCATGCATAGCCCTGGCACTAAGCATTGGCAAGCGGTGAAACGTGTGTTCAGATATCTTCGAGGCACTTTGAGCTTAGGTCTCTTTTATGGCAGAGATGTTCAGCCATGCTTGCATGCTTTTACAGATAGTGATTGGGCTGGTTGTTATGATACTCGCGTGTCCACTAGTGGTAATTGCTTTTTCCTTGGAGACTCATGCATATCTTGGTTGAGTAAAAAGAAACCTACAGTGGCGACATCGAGTTGTGAAGCTGAGTACAGGGCAGTTTTCACAGCGACAATGGAGTGTATATGGCTGAGACGCCTATTGATGGATCTTTGCATGGAGATTGATGCTACTATGCATATTCTCACTGATAGTCAGAGTGCTTTGGCTGTTGCACAAAACCTAGTGTTTCATGCACGGACCAAACATATTGAGGTGCATTATCACTATGTGAGAGAGTGCCTTCATGCAGGAGATATTGATTTGGTATATGTGCCTACACAAGATAATGTGGCAGACATATTCACCAAAGCTCTTCCACGGGAAAAGTTTAAAGCTTTTCGCAAAGCTTTAGGTTTGTTACCTTGTGGGGGCTGATGTGTCACTCCCTGTATGTGTTCACATCATTCGCTCCAGAGGGGTTTGTTACACTTATGTGTTCCCTGAGTAGCTTTGATGTGAACCTTTTCCCTATACATGGGCACTTTTTACTCTAGTGCTGGCTAGAGGTTTTTTCCCCATGTTACCACATACTTGATACTCTCATATGTGGTGGTACTTTGTACTTAGGGATATTATTCAGCTCTTACTTCAGTTCAGTCTCATCGATCTATAGAGAGAGCTATCCCAGCCATCATCTTCTCCGTGTGTCTTGCTGCGTTTGTGCTCCTTGTGTGTGCTTCTTGTGTGTCCCTCGCACTTCTACACACACCCAACAATAACATTGTTTTTCTTCCCAAGATGTGTTTCCATGAAAATTACAAATGAACTAATACCTCCCCCTGTTGGTGCAAGTCAACCAGCAATTGATGTTTTGGATGAAGGATTGAAGTCAAAGTGTGAAGAGAAGATTAGCCTATGAAGATTGAAGATAGTGCATATTCAAAAAATGAAGACTTGTATACATATGTACATTAATTTGTAGTTAGCGCACTTATACCTTTTGTATGGTCATGAGCTTGTACATATATGCCTATATATACAAGTAAAAAGTCAAGCCAAAATAGAGAGAGCATGAGATGAGAAGAATTAGAAGTTGAAAAGAGCCATTAGATGCTTTAGAAGTGAGGAAAATCTCTCTCATCATTCAGATGTAAAATTTTTAGAGAAGAAGAAAAATTGTGCCTGAACTTTTGTTGAGTACTCCTTCTATGTTTAATCTCTTGTGAAATGCTTTTGTACAAGTCTAAGTCTATAGTTGAATGACCTCTGTACAAGTTTTCAGATCCTAATTGTGATTAGGTTGAGAGAATTTAGAGTAGGAACATTTACATGTGTAAATGTGAAGAAGTGAAGTTGAAACAGGTGCAAAATTCAATGCTAATGTTTTGGTCAGTTCTCCTTCCACATTGTAAAGTTTTAAGGAAGCAAGCACTCATTCTTTAAGTTGGAAGGTAAGCTACTTGTGGCTATAAGCATTTGAATAAAAATGTTGTACTTGGGGAGAACTATGTGTTAGAAGTTGCAGGTGTCAAAATCGACTCTACAAGAGGATAGTTTCAGACATAGGTAGATTGTTTGGATCATTTCTCAAGATCTACTGAATCTTTTGAAAAGATTTAACTTGGAGAAGGTGCACAATCTTTAGGCAACACCTTATGCAATGTTTTATCAAAAACTTTACACATTTGGTCAATCAATGAGTGAGTTATGTTTAGCAAACTTTTCTGAGAAGTGACTCTCTTCACAGTTAGTTCAAAATTTTGATAATCTAGTATTGATCCTTAAAATTGGTAAAGGTTTTGAGTTTTTCTTGATATAGAGGTGCTCTAACATCAAGGACAGCTTGTTCTTTTGGAGATTAACACTCTCCATCAGTGGTATCTGAGCAGGAATCATTAAAATAGAAGAAAGAAGGACCCGGACTGTTGAAGTCATAAAGAAGTCAACACTTGAAGGTTCAAAAGGTGAAAGTTTAAAGAGAAAGCTTGAGAAGGAGGTCTGAAGCTATCAAAAAGATCAAAAGGAACTTCATTTTAAGTAAAGGTACACTTATTTCTCATAAAGCTTGAAGAATTTAATACACAAGTGAAGAAAGGATGGGAGATTCTCTTCAGATAGAGAAATTGGATAGAGAAAACTATCCAGCTTGGTCAATGAGAATGGAAGCTCATCTCATAAGCAAAGGCCTGATAGCTTACATCACAGGTGAAGAAGAAAAACCACAGTTCACAGATCCTAGTGTTTCAACTAGAGATGAACTCTCATATTTGAAGACTTGGATGAAGAAGAATGCTCAAGCAAGGAGCATTATCTACATAAGAGTCAATGACTACTTGCTACCTCATATTAGAGGTCTTGAAAGTGCAAGTTACATATGGAATGCTTTGGAGGAGCATTTCCAAAATACTACAAAGTGAAGGAAGGCATCCTTATGGGCAGAGTTCACTACATTCAAGAAGAAGGCCTCTCAATCCATTTCTCATTATGTAACAAGAATGAAGGACATTGCAGATGCATTAGGAGCAGCTGATGAAGATATTGAGGAGGATAAATTGGTAAGGCAAATCCTCACATTTTTGAGAGGAGATGAGAAATGGAAGCCATTCTTATTATCTACTGAATTGTCACTAGATCATTTTACTCCTGATTTAAATCAGTTGCTAGGACACATGCTAACTTTTGAGCAGGATGTCAAATGTGATGGTGATAAGAGTGCAGGTTAAGCAATGTATTCAAAGGATAAGAAGAAGAATAGCAAAGGCAAGCAACAAGTAAGTGAAGAAGAAGGTACAACTAGCCAAGACAACTTCCTAAGAGGAAGAGGAGGTGGCAAAGGTAGAGGAAGAGGCAGAAGCAATAAAGATGGAGCCAAAGCTTCTTGGATTTGTGGTAAGACAAATCATTTAGCTCATGACTGTTGGCATAATAATCAAAATAATGGAGGATATAGTCAGAACTCTAATTCAAGAGGAAGAGGTGGTAGAAACCAAAGAGGTAATTTTAGAGGTAGAGGTAGTAGAGGTTACTTTGGGAGAAATGCAGGTAGAGGTTTCCAAAGTCAATCCTACAAAAATACCTACTACAATTATGCTTTAGATCAGAAAGAAGATTCAACCTTAATCATGAATGCAACTTGTGAAAGACAAAGTGAAGACTAAAGAGTCTTCTACATTGACTCATGGTGTAGCAATCACGTGAGTGGTAATATAGCCTTGATGACTGATTTGGAGAATAAGGTAACTAATCATGTAGTTCAAACAAGTGATAATACAAAGCACAATGTGAAGTCAATTGGATCACTGAAGGCCAAGGATGGAAGTACTCTTTTGAGTAAGGTCTTGTATGTTCCTACAATTCCAAAGAATCTGATGTGTAGGGCAAATTGTTGAAAAAGGTTATGAAGTTAGGTTCACTAATGATGGAGTTTTTGTGGAAGACCCTAGCAATGGGTATAAACAAATTGTTTCAGGAAAGAACGAAGGAAGACTCTTCACATTGAAGATTCAAGGTAATGTTGGTCTTGCCTTGTTCACTTATGGAGGACATAATGCATGCCACGCGTAAGCCACACGGATACTTGGGGTCATGCTCATATCATAAAGTAGATCATAGTTACCATTGATGAAGCCCGGAATTGGAGGTTGGATATTACGTACATTTCGGAAAGTCTTTAACACCACTTGCATCATGTCCAAAATTTTGAGCATCATCTGCGCGGCGACATCAGGCATAGGGTGTAGGCGTGGCATCCTATGTCGGATGGTAGCTATCATGTATTGAACTGTTGGTGTGCCTGTTTTGGGTGCAATGGCAGGGTAATTGAGCCACTCTTTGCAATTTGCGTTGTTCTTAACCTTTATGGCAAATGCCTTCCATGATCTTCTCCGTTGCACTGGCCCGTAGCAATTGTTATACTTCAAGTGCATGGGCGCGTGATCCCATGTTCGTAGCATCTCCGGATAGGTTTCCAGTAACTTTTGCCTCCAGGTGGGTTGGTATATGTTCCCTTTGTTGATGGAGAGTGTTAATCTCCAAAAGAATAACTTACTCTTGAATTTAGAGCACCTCTATATCAAGAATAAGTCATAACCTTCACCAATTTAAAAGATTAATGACCAAATATCAAATTCTTGAACAAACTGTGAAGAAGGAAATTACTCAGAAAGTCTGCTGCATATATCTTTCTCATTGACTGAGTAAATGTGTAAAGTTTTTTATGAAACCTTGCACAAGGTGTCGCCTAAAGATTGCGCACCTCCTCCAAATCAAATCACTCTAAAAGATTCAGTAGATCTTGAGAAATCTACTTCACAAGTTACATATGTCTAAATCTGCACTTCTGAGAAGTCGATTTGGACACCCCTAACTTCTTAGCTTTGGTTCTCCCAATGTCGAACCCATTTGATCAAATCCTTTTAGCTGTAGATAGCTTATCTCTCAACTTAGATTTTGAGCTATCATATGTGTAAAACTTTACACTGTGCACTGAGCATTACTCATTTCATTAAACTCGAAATCTGCGCCTGTTTCAGAAGACTGTGAACACTCAATACATATGAATGTTCCTACTAACAATTCTCCTTACCTGATTACAATTAAACTCTGAAACTTAAGTCATAGACTCATTAACTATGAACTTAGATATCCTCAAAAGGATTTCACAAATGATCTATCACAGATGGAGCAGACACAGAAACATCGGGCGCAATATTTCTTCGATTACTCAACCAATTACAATTGAGTTGTGAGAGAAACTTTTTCTCATTCCTATGAACTCTAATGAGTCTTACAACTTACAAATGCACTATTCTCATACTCTCCTATTGTCTCCTCTATTGCCCCGACATTTTTCCAAAGTATTTATAGGCAAATATGTACAAACTTGTAACTAGACAAAAGTATAAGTGATCTATGTCTTCACTAATGTACATATGTGTACATATCATTCATCCTGTGAATGTAACCACCTTCTTTGCTTCAAGACTTGATCTTATCTTCAATTGGTGATTGGTCTGCACCAACAGCTCCCCCTCAATCATCAATTGAGGTTTCTCTTATCTTCTTTATGCCTGCCATGTCTTTGAACTTCTGTAACTTTGGTCCATCTAAACTTTTTTTGAGCATATCAGCTATCTGATCTTTTGTTGAAGTATGTATAACTTCAATCTCCTTGTCCATCTTCTTCGCTCTTAGAAAGTGATACTGTATCTCAATGTGTTTGGTCCTGGCATGAAAAACAGGATTAGCAGCTAGATATAATGAACTCATGTTATCACCATAAATGATAGGTACGCTCTGTATAATATCAAAACTCTTCATGAGAGTCTTAAGCCAAATCACTTCTTTTGCAGCTTCAACCATGCCTTTGTATTCTGCTTCTGTAGATGACAAAGCAACTGTATGTTGCTTCTTTGAGCACCAGGAGATTAACTTATCTCCCACATAACACATGTATCCATAGGTTGACCTTCTATCATCTGGATTACCTGCCCAATCTGCATCACTATAGATCTTGATATTTGTATCTGATGTAAAACCATAATACAAACCTTCCTTGAGTGTACCCTTAATGTACCTCAACACTCTTTGACCTGCAATCCAATGCTCTTTTCTAGGACAATGCATAAATTGAGACAACACCCCAACTGCATATGATAAATCAGGCCTAGTTAATGTAGCATAGATAAGACTACCAACCAAACTCTGGTATTGCTTCATGTCCTTGAACTCTTCACCTCCAAATCTGCTTAATTTGTGATTCACCTCCATTGGAGTAGGTGCTACTCTGCAATCATTCATTTTAAACTTGGTTAACAAGTTCTTCAAATACCTCTCTTGAGTCACATACACTCCATGTTGAGTGTATGAAATCTCCATGCCCAAAAAATATGACAAATCTCCCAAGTCACTGATTTTGAACTCTTTCTCCATTTGCTTCTTTAGGCTTTGTATGCCTTTCTCATCTGTACCTGTAAGAATTATATCATCAACATATATACATATGTAAATGAACCCATCATCACTTGCTTTAACAAGCAAGCTACTATCTGCTTTGGATACTTGAAATTCAAGCTCTTTTAGGAACTTTACAAGCCTATAGTTCCATGCCCTTGGGGCCTGCTTCAAGCCATATAAAGCTCTCTTGAGCTTACACACATGATCTGGATATCTTCCATCTTTGAATCCTTGAGGTTGCTCCATGAAAACATCATCTGAAATATAACCATTCAAAAAAGCATTCTTCACATCTAATTGACACAATTTCCAACCTTTGCATGCAGCAATTGTTATGAGTGTTCTGATGGTTGTCATTTTTGCCACTGGACTATAAGTCTCATCATAGTCAATACCATATGTCTGAGCAAACCCTTTTACAACAAGTCTAGCTTTGTACCTAGACACACTTCCATCTGCAAATCTCTTTGTCTTATAGACCCATTTTCATCCAATGATCTTCTGGCTATTTGGCTTTGGAACCAAATCCCATGTTTGATTCTCCATCAATGCATCATATTCTTCTTGCATAGCTTTTTCCCAAATCTCTTTACTTTTTGCCTCTTCATATGTAGAAGGGTCTTCATCTGCTTTAACCATGTAAGCATAATCCTTAGTAGTCAAGAATGAAGTATCATAGCTATACCTTGTAGGTTGCCATTTGTTCCTTGTAGACCTCCTAAGTTCTCCACTTCTTGAAGTTTATGGTTCTTCACATTCAGGATCAAATCTTGGTGTTTCTTCCACTTCAACGTGCACTTCATTATTCTCTTGCTCATCAAATATCTGAACCTTTGATTTACCTTTCCTTTGGCTCACAATTTCTTCATCATTTGTATTAATATTGATAGTACCTGCATACCAAGTACCTTGCTCATCAAATGTAACATCTTTTGATACAAGAAAATGTTTTGTGGATGGATTCCACAACCTGTATCCCATCTGCTTATCATCATAACCAATAAACACATATTTTTCAGCTTTAGGTTCCAATTTGTGCCTTAATTGTGATGGCACATATGCATAGGCCAAACATCCAAATACTTTGCAATGGTCTAGTGTAGGTCTCTTACCCCACCATGCCTCATAAGGTGTCATACCCTGCAAGGCTTTACATGGTAGCCTATTAACCAAATAAGTAGCTGTATTTACAGCCTCAGCCCACAAATAAATTGGGCAATTTTTCTCCTTCATCATGGATCTTGCAAACTCAACAAGAGTCCTATTCCTCCTTTCTGCTACACCATTTTGTTGAGGAGAGTACCTGCAAGTAACCTCTCTTTTTATACCTGCATTCCACAAGTAATCACTGAACTCATTAGAGAAATACTCTCCCCCTCCATCTGACCTTAGTCTCTTCAACTTATGTCCTGTAATTCTCTCTGCATACACATGATAATGTTTGAATGTATTGAATACTTCTGACTTATCTTTGATCACATAGATAGTGATCCATCTGGTAGCATCATCAACATAAATCACATAATACCTTGAGCCATTGATACTGAAGTCCTTTGATGGTCCCCACACATCTGTGTGTACCAACTCAAGTTTCTCTGAATACATAAACCCATGCTTAGAATAGGGTTGCTTATGAGCCTTACCTAATTGACATGCCTCACATCTATATGTCATATGTTGACCTGCAACATTAGGCAATCCAAGCACTGAACCATTATTAATCATGTCTTTGATACCTCTTTCATTGAAATGTCCAAGCCTCTTGTGCCAAAGATCTAACTCAGAGATCTTATGTCCTCCATAAGTGAACAAGGCATGACCAACATTACCTTGAATCTTCAATGTGAACAATCTTCCTTCTTTCTTCCCTGAAACAATTTGTTTATACCCATTGCTAGGGTCTTCCACAAACACTCCTTCATTAGTGAACCTTACTTCATAACCTTTTTCCACAATTTGTCCTACACTTATCAAATTCTTAGGAATTGTAGGAACATACAAGACCTTACTCAATAAGGTGCTACCATCCTTGGCTTTCATTGATCCAATTGACTTCACATTGTGCTTTGTGTTGTCACCTGTTTGAACAACATGATTAGATACCTTATTCTCCAAATCAGTCATCAAGGCTATATTACCACTCAGGTGATTGCTGCACCCTGAGTCAATGTAGAACACTCTTTGATCTTCATTCTACCTTTCACAAGTTGCATTCATTATCAATGTTGAATCTTCCTTTTGATCTGAAGCATAATTGTAGTAGGTATTCTTATATTGTTGACTTTGGAAACCTCTACCTGCATTTCTTCCAAAGTAACCCCTACTACCTCTACCTCTGAAATTACCTCTTTGATTTCTGCCTCCTCTTCCTCTTGAATTATAGTTTTGATTGTATCCTCCATTACTTTGAGTGTTATGCCAACAATCATTGGCTAAATGATTTGTCTTACCACAAATCCAGCAAGCTTTGGATCCATCTTTGTTACTCCTGCCTCTTCCTCTACCTTTGCCACCTCCTCTTCCTCTTAGGAAGTTGGCTTGACTAGTTGTGCCTTCTTCTTCATTTGCTTGTTGCTTTCCTTTGTTAGTTTTCTTCTTGTCTTTAGAGTACATTGCATGACCTGCACTCTTGTCAACATCTCCTTTGATATCATTCTCAAAAGTTAGCATATGTCCTAACAATTGATTCAAATCAGGATTGAAATGATCCAATGAAAGTTCTGTAGACAAAATAAAAGGCTTCCACTTCTCATCACCTCTTAGTCCTGTGAGAATTTTCCTTACCAATTTATCTTCTTCAATGTCTTCATCCACTGCTCCTAATGCATCTGCAATGTCCTTCATCTTTGTCACATAATCAGATATTGACTGTGAGGCCTTCTTCTTGAAAGTAGTAAACTCTGCCCATAGGGATGCCTTCCTTGACTTTGTAGTGTTTTGGAAATGCTCCTCCAAAGCATTCCATATCTCACTTGCACTTTCAAGACCTCTAATGTGAGGTAGCAAGTAGTCATTGACTGCCATATAGATTATGCTCCTAGCTTGAGCATCTCTTTTCATCCAATTCTTCAAATCTGCTAACTCTTCCCTAGTTGGAACACTAGGATCTCTGAACTGTGGCTTCTCTTCTTCTCCTGTGATGTAAGCTATTAAATCTTTGCTCATAAGATGAGCTTCCATCCTCATTGACCATGCAGGATAGTTTTCCCTATCCAATTTCTCTATCTGTAGAGAATCTCCCATCTTGTGTCCACCTGTGTATTGAAATCTTCAAGCTTTATGAATAATATATGTACCTTTGCTTCAAATTAGAATCCTTTTGTCTTTCTTGATGTCGTATGGTCTCCTCCTCAAGCTTTGTCTTCAAGCTTTCACCTTTTAGTTCTTCAATTGTTGAATTTCTTGAATCTGCAGCAGTCGGGATCCTCCTTTCCTTGGTTTTGATGTCTCCTGCTCTGATACCACTGATGGAGAGTGTTAATATCCAAAAGAATAACTTAATCTTGAATTTAGAGCACCTCTATATCAAGAATAAGTCATAACCTTCACCAATTTAAAAGATCAATGACCAAATATCAAATTCTTGAACAAACTGTGAAGAAGGAAATTACTCAGAAAGTCTGCTGCATATATCTTTCTCATTGACTGAGTAAATGTGTAAAGTTTTTTATGAAACCTTGCACAAGGTGTCGCCTAAAGATTGCGCACCTCCTCCAAGTCAAATCACTCTAAAAGATTCAGTAGATCTTGAGAAATCTACTTCACAAGTTACATATGTCTAAATCTGCACTTCTGAGAAGTCGATTTGGACACCCCTAACTTCTTAGCTTTGGTTCTCCCAATGTCGAACCCGTTTGATCAAATCCTTTTAGCTGTAGATAGCTTATCTCTCAACTTAGATTTTGAGCTATCATATGTGTAAAACTTTACACTGTGCACTGAGCATTACTCATTTCATTAAACTCGAAATCTGCGCCTGTTTCAGAAGACTGTGAACACTCAATACATATGAATGTTCCTACTAACAATTCTCCTTACCTCATTACAATTAAACTCTGAAACTTAAGTCATAGACTCATTAACTATGAACTTAGATATCCTCAAAAGGATTTCACAAATGATCTATCACAGATGGAGGAGACACAGAAACATCGGGCGCAATATTTCTTCGATTACTCAACCAATTACAGTTGAGTTGTGAGAGAAACTTTTTCTCATTCCTATGAACTCTAATGAGTCTTACAACTTACAAATGCACTATTCTCATACTCTCCTATTGTCTCCTCTATTGCCCCGACATTTTTCCAAAGTATTTATAGGCAAATATGTACAAACTTGTAACTAAACAAAAGTATAAGTGATCTATGTCTTCACTAATGTACATATGTGTACATATCATTCATCCTGTGAATGTAACCACCTTCTTTGCTTCAAGACTTGATCTTATCTTCAATTGGTGATTGGTCTGCACCAACATTTGTGGGCATCCTCTGGAATGTCCTCAGGTTCAAATTGGGTAGCGAAAGTAGGGTACTTGTTGGTTTTACATTTGATCTCGGCGTTGTAGTCTGCCAACAGTACAAAGTATGGTTTATATTGTAATTCTGAGCTGGTTATCAGTCGCCTGGTAGCCAAGTGCTTAAAATATTCCAACTGAAGTATGGACTCTTCGATAGTCATCATAGCCACCATCTAGGTTGAGATACGCTCTTCGTGAGTCACCCCCATCTCTTCTACCTGTTTCATCCATGCCGGAGGGGGTTCCTCGTATGTGTCTTGTCCTTCATCAGTGATTGTGCCTCTTGGAAAAGGTTGAGGCTCATACGTATTATCAAATGTTGCCTCCATTGGGATAGCTATGGCCTCCTCCTCTGTTGGTTGCTCAGGTGGAGAGGGGGGTCGTTCATATTGTAGCAACTTAATCTTTAATTCTGCAATCTGTTGTCGTAGCTCCAGTACCTCATTGGCCGTTGAAGGTTCAGGTTCTGGTGAAGTAGCAGCATCGACCATCGCTGTAGGTTTTGGTGGGTGTGGTGTAGGCACTTGGGATCTTTGTAATTCCTTTACTTGGTCGGCCAGCTGATCATGTGCTTCTAAGAGGTTGGCATAGGTTTCCAATATTTGTTGTATGCTTTCTGAAGGGATGGCCCAGAAGTTAAGAGGGTCGATGGGTGCCCCTAGAGTATTTTCTATGGCGGCTTCTAGGTTGTCTTGATTTTGTTGCTGTAATCTCCTGTTTTCTTCTTGTGCAGCTGCTAGGTGGCATCGAAGTAGAGCCATATTTCGTTGTAATCTAGCATTACGGGCTAGCTGATCTCTGAGTTGTTCTTCCGTTGCCCTAATCGTCTCTGTATGTTTGTCTTTGAGCTCCACATGGAATTGTTGGAGGGTGGTCACTTCCTGTTGTAGTGCTGTATTACTTAGCTCCAAGGCATTGACACGTGCCTGGAGTTGAGACGAGAGATTGCACAGTGCTGTGTTATTCTCTTCCAGTAATCTATACTCTTTCTTAAGTTGTGTGGCCGCTTCGAACATGGTGTTTAGTGCATGACTAAATGATGTGGATGCAGGGGTAGAGGTGGGAAATGCAAAGGGTCGAGAAATGGGGGAGGGAGAAGTGGATGAAGTGCCTATGAGTGAAGTGAAATGTGATGATGTTGGAAGAGACGTGGTGGTGGGTGCTCCTGTGGGTGGTGAAATGTCCATGGGATCGGATGTGATAGTGTGTGAAGTGTGAATAGTGAACACAGGGATGGTGGGTGGTGTGTTAGTGGTTGCCGTGAATGTGGGGGAGGTGGGGTGGGAATGGGCCTTTCTCCTGTAATTCTCAAGTTGCTCCACCAGGTTTGCCAAGAACGGAGGTAGGGTGACTTGTGTAGGCTCTGCGGAGGTCAAGAGGGGTTCAATGGTTCGAGGTTGGGAAAGAGGAGTAGTATTGGTGAATGGAAATGGGTGAGTTAAGGTTTGGGTAGTGGCAAGTGGCTGTCCGAGGGCAGGGAAATATGAAGGGTTACCTATATGGGGTTCAGAAAGTTGGCTGGAACTGGTGGGTGGAGGTAAAGGGGCGGATGGAGAAATGGTGGTGTGTGTTATAGTTTCACTAATGGCTAATACTGGTTGTTCAGAATGGCTAGTGGTGAGGGGTTCTGAGGGCTGGAGGGTAGGTGATGGTGGAGATGGTACCTAGATATGTACATCTGGTTCATCATTGTTGGATGGGCTGGCCATGTGAACATCTTTTTGAGTGGTGGTAGGAAGTGCGGTAGAGACTTCCATTTGAATCATTTTGCCCCTTCGCGATCGCGTATCAATCCTTCGTTGTTCATATTGTGGGGTATTACGATATACCATGTGTTGGCATACAAGCCAGATGAAGAGCATACCAGCATGTTGATGTATAAAACACCACAAGAAATGAATTAATGTGACACTAGAACACCTCTATGTTCACCATTAACTCATTGCCACTCCAAACTTTGAGAAATGATAGCCTAAAGTGAGAACTTTGCTTCTACAGAAATTCCTAGTCACCGAAATGACATACCTTCCGTATTTTGCTAATTTCTCCTAGCTCAAGTATTATTTCTCCATGAAACTTTATAGGCTAAAACTAGAAGAGTAGAGCTTTCCAACAAGCTATTATATGCATCAAACGGATCTCTAGAACTCAAGTTATGGCCTTCACAAGATGACCCTGTATGACCTTCCAAAACTAGAAATTTTGCCTGTTTTAGTATTCCTGGGTGTCTAAAAATAAAAAATTTGATGCCTAGCATCGAATTTCAGTCAAGGTCGATGCTGGGCATCGACTTTGAGCTTTTTTTAGGCCCTTTTTCTGCACCAGAAACAGCTTCTTTTACACACACATGAAGAAGACCTCTTGTATGCTAGAAGTCGATGCCGGGCATTCACTTTATGCTGAAACTCGATGCCAGGCATCGAGTTGCTCCACAAACTTTATGTTTTTAGAAGATTCAACAACTGGTAACACACAGAGAATGAAAACAATGACTTATCAGCCAAGATTCGATGCCAGGCATCGAATTGCTCAAAAAACTTGAACTTTTGAATTCATCACACAGTAGGCAAGCATGGAGATGATGGAGAGAGACTCATACACAGAACTTTACTCAGTTCTTTCTCATAGCTATGAAAACTCAAAAGTTTTACAGATGCTTTCTCACTCAGAGAAGCCCGACTATACACAGTCGTATAAAATGAACTCCTTCTCCTACTTCTTCTCTCTCGCTCTCTCTCTCTCTCCGCATCAGTTGATACAAACTAACTTATATAGATTTTTGTATTCTCGTGATTTTAAAAAACTTCTAGAACTAAAGGGAACTAACTTTACAAATATGATACACTTGTGAATTTGTCCCTTCACATAGGCATGGGATTTTCTTCCTAAGATTTGACCTTCAAATATATATCCAATTAGTGATTGTTTCTCCAACAACTCCCCCTCAATCACTAATTGACATTCCCTGTTTCTTCATATCATCTTCTTTTCTTTTACTCCTGCCATGCTTTTGAATCTACTAGTCTTCACACCATCCAAGCTCTTTGTCATTATGTCTACTAACTGATTTTTAGTAGAAATGTACTCCACTTCAATCTCCTTCTCCATTACCTTTTCTCTGAGAAAATGATACTGTATCTCTATGTGCTTTGTCCTTGCATGAAATACTGGATTTGCTGCAAGATAAAGTGAACTCATATTATCTCCATGTATTGTAGGTGTACCTTGATCAATGCCTAAGCTCTTGAACAATGTCTGCATCCATATGACTTCCTTAGCTGCTTCCACAAGTCCTTTGTACTCTGCTTCAGTTGATGATAATGCTACTGTATGTTGTTTCTTTGAACACCAACTTACAAGCTTATCACCAATGTATATCATGTAACCATGAGTTGATCTTCTGTCATCCTGGTTACTTGCCCAATCTGAATCACTATAGGCTCTCAACTTCAAATCTGATGTAAAAGGATAATATAATCCTTCCTTTATAGTTCCTTTGATATATCTAAGAACTCTTTGACCTGCAATCCAATGTGGGTCCTTTGGACAATGCATGAATTGTGACAAAACTCCCACTGCATAACTAAGATCAGGTCTTGTTAGTGTAGCATAAATCAAACTACCTACAAGAGATTGATACTTCCTCATATCTTTGTATTCTGCACCATCATATTTACTGAGCTTGTGATTAACTTCAAGTGGAGTTGAAGCTTCTCTGCAATTTTCCATATCACACTTCTTCAACAAGTTCAGAAGATACCTTTCTTGTGACACATATATGCCATGATCTGTATAAGTAACTTCCATTCCAAGAAAGTATGACAACTTTCCTAGGTCACTGATCTTAAACTCTTTCTCAAGTAAACTCTTTACCTCCTTGATTCCTTCATCTGAAGTACCTGTGATTATAATGTCATCTACATAAATACAAATGTAGATTGTACCTTCCTCTGTTCTTCTGATAAGTAGACTTGAATCTGCTTTTGAACTTTGATATCCAAGATCATTGAGATACTTCACCAGTCTATAGTTCCAAGCTCTTGGAGCTTGCTTCAATCCATACAATGCTCTTCTCAACCTGCAAACAAAATTTGGATACCTGGAATCTATAAATCCTTGAGGTTGTTCCATGTATACCTCAACTGATATGTATCCATTCAAGAATGCATTCTTTATATCCAATTGACTTAGGGTCCAGCCTTTTGAAGCTGCAATAGCAATGATTGTCCTTATAGTTGACATCTTAGCTACGGGACTGAATGTCTCATCATAATCTATGCCATAGGTCTGGGCATAGCCTTTCACCACCAATCTAGCTTTGTATCTGGCTATACTTCCATCTGCAAGCTTCTTCACTTTATAAACCCATTTATTTCCAATTACTTTCTTACCATTTGGTTTAGGAACAAGTTCCCATGTCTTGTTCTCCTCCAGTGCATTGAATTCTTCCTTCATTGCTTCTTCCCATTGCTTCTTACCTTTAGCTTCATCATAGTTCTGAGGTTGTTCATCATCTTTGACCATATATGCATAGTTCTTCTAAGTTATGTAAGAAGTATCATAAGAATACCTTTCTGGTTGTCTTCTAGTCCTGCTTGACCTTCTTGGTTCACATTCTTCATAAGTGTCTGGATACACTTCTTCATCAAATATAGGAGCTTCTTCATTTCTTCTTGTTAATCCACTTGTGGATGTACTTGTTTGCATATAGTCTTCATCTCTATTTACCTGCACAATTGATTTTCCTTTCTCACATCTTCTTACCTCTTCTTCAAATTCCTCAGCTGTATGACTTTGATCTGCATACCAACTTTTCTGTTCATCAAATGTAGCATCTCTAGAAACAAGAAATTGTTTGGTTAGAGGATTCCACAACCTGTAACCCATCTGCTTTTCATCATAACCAATGAACACATATTTTTCTGCCTTTGGTTCAAGTTTATGTCTAAGTTGTGATGGCACATAAGCATATGCAATTGATCCAAACACTCTACAATGATCTAGTGTTGGTTTCTTACCCCACCAAGCTTCATATGGAGTCATTCCATTCAGAGCTGCACATGGTAATCTATTCACAAGATATGTAGCTGTATTTACAGCCTCAGCCCAAAGATAATTTGGACAATTCTTCTCCTTCAGCATAGCTCTACAAACTCAACCAAAGTCCTGTTCCTTCTTTCTGCTACACCATTTTGTTGTGGTGTATACCTGCAAGTTATTTCTCTCTTAATACCTGCATTCCAAAGATAATCATTGAACTCTTGGGAGAAGTATTCTCCCCCTCCATCAGACCTCAGTCTCTTAAGCTTTTGACCTGTGACTCTCTCTGCATATGCATGAAAATGCTTGAAAGCTCCAAACACTTCTGATCTTTCCTTCAAAACATATAATGTTATCCATCTTGTAGCATCATCAATGAAAAGAACATAATACCTTGAGCCACTGATATATCCTTCTTTTGTTGGTCCCCATACATCTGTATGAATGAGCTCAAGTACTCCATCATGTTTGAATCCTTTCTTCTGAAATGGTAACCTGTGTGCTTTTCCCATTTGACATGCTTCACATTTATAAACCATATGTTGACTTTGCACATTTGGTAATCCTAGTACATACTGATTAGCAACCATAGCTTTAATTCCTCTTTCATTGAAATGACCTAATCTCTTATGCCAGAGATCAAGTTCTGTAATCACTGCTTCACCATGTGTGAGCAAAGCTTGACCAATGTTCCCTTGCACTCTTAAAGTAAAGAGTCTACCTTCTTTCTTACCAGAGACAATCTGATTATATCCATTCTTTGGATCTTCAACAAATACTCCTTCATTTGTAAACCTGACTTGAAAACCTTTTTCAACTATCTGTCCCACACTAATCAAGTTTTTAGGTATTGTAGGAACATACAAAACATTGGTTAGCAAATCTGCTCCACTCTTGCATTTCACTTTTCCAATTGAATGTACACTATGTCTTGTATTATCACCAGTTTGAACTATATGACTAGAAATGCCTTTTTCCAATTCTGACATCAATTCTATGTTTCCTGACAAATGATTAGAACATCCAGAGTCAATGTAAAATACCTTTAGATCTTCTTTGTCTGATGTACTGATTGAGTTCATCATCAATGATGTATGACTTTCATTCTGTGTGTCATTTGCATAGTTGTAGTAGGTGGTGTTGTAGGATTGATTCTGCCCCCAACTTCTTCCTCCACCTCTATCATAGCCTCCTCTTTGACTTTGTCTACCTCTTTGGAAATTACTTTGATATCTTCCACCTCGGCCTCTGCTATTGTTGTTTTGATTCTGGTTTGATCCTTGTTGGTTGTGCCAACAGTCATGAGCCAAATGATTACTCAATCCACAAATCCAACAAGCCTTTTTGTTGTTATTTTGATTACCTCTTCCTCTTCCAAAACCTCTTGGTCTTCCTCTGCTAGTGCCTTTACCTCTTGCATAATAAGCTTGAGAACTAGACTCCTCTTCATCCTTTGCTTTACCTTTATCTCCTTTCTTCTTATTCTTCATGTACATTGCAGAACTTTGTCCTTTATCTCCATCTCCCTTCAAGTCTTGCTCATATGTGAGCATCAAACCAAGTAATTGATTCAAATCTGGAACATAATGATTTAATGAAAGTTCTATTGATAAGACAAAAGGTTTCCACCTTTCATCCCCTCTCAAACCTGCAAGTAGCTGAGCAATCAATCTGTGATCTTCAACATCTTCATCTATGGATCCAAGGCTATCTGCTAGATCCTTCATCTTAGTGACATAATCACTAATACTTTGACTTGGCTTCTTCTTGAATGTTGTAAACTCTGACCATAGACTTGCTTTCCGTGCTTTAGTAGTGCTTTGGAAATGATACTCCAATGCATTCCATATATCTTCAGATGATTCCAATCCTCTGATGTGTGGTAGCAAATGATCAGAGATTGTATTGTAAATGTATGCCTTTGCACTTGCATCCTTCTTCTGCCAATGCTTTAAAGCATCAAGTTCTTCTTTCTTTGGTCGGCTTTCATCTTCAAATATTGGCTTCTCTTCTTCACCTGTTACATATACCATGAGATCCTTACTCATAAGTAAGGCTTCCGTTCTCATTACCCATGCGGGGTAATTATCTCTGTCCAGTTTGTCAATGGAGATATGATCTGCCATAGTTCTTTCCTTCTGCTGCAACCTGTGAGCTTAAAGGATAAAGGATAATACCTTTTGAAGTTCTTTGTGTATGAGGATACTTTTGAAGTAACCTTTTGATGCCTTGTGTCTTCAAATGCTTCACCTTTCAAACTTTAATGGAAAACTTTACAAAACTTCTCGTACCTTTGTCGTCTTCTGCTCTCGAGAATCTTTCTGCTCTGATACCACTTGTTGATGTATAAAACACCACAAGAAATGAATTAATGTGACACTAGAACACCTCTATGGTCACCATTAACTCATTGCCACTCCAAACTTTGAGAAATGATAGCCTAAAGTGAGAACTTTGCTTCTACAGAAATTCCTAGTCACCGAAATGACATACCTTCAGTATTTTGCTAATTTCTCCTAGCTCAAGTATTATTTCTCCATGAAACTTTATAGGCTGAAACTAGAAGAGTAGAACTTTCCAACAAGCTATCATATGCATCAAACGAATCTCTAGAACTCAAGTTATGGCCTTCACAAGATGACCCTGTATGACCTTCCAAAACTAGAAATTTTGCCTGTTTTAGTATTCCTAGGTGTCTAAAAATAAAAAATTCGATGCCTAGCATCGAATTTCAGTCAAGGTCGATGCTGGGCATCGACTTTGAGCTTTTTTTTAGGCCCTTTTTCTACACCAGAAACAGCTTCTTTTACACACACATGAAGAAGACCACTTGTATGCTAGAAGTCGATGCCGGGCATCCACTTTATGCTGAAATTCGATGCCAGGCATCGAGTTGCTCCACAAACTTTATGTTTTTAGAAGATTCAACAACAGGTAACACACAGAGAATGAAAACAATGACTTATCAGCCAAGATTCGATGCCAGGCATCGAATTGCTCAGAAAACTTGAACTTTTGAATTCATCACACAGTAGGCAAGCATGGAGATGATGGAGAGAGACTCATACACAGAACTTTACTCAGTTCTTTCTCATAGCTATGAAAACTCAGAAGTTTTACAGATGCTTTCTCACTTAGAGAAGCCCGACTATACACAGTCGTATAAAATGAACTCCTTCTCCTACTTCTTCTCTCTCGCTCTCTCTCTCTCTCCGCGTCAGTTGATACAAACTAACTTATATAGATTTTCGTATTCTCGTGATTTTAAAAAACTTCTAGAACTAAAGGGAACTAACTTTACAAATATGATACACTTGTGAATTTGTCCCTTCACATAGGCATGGGATTTTCTTCCTAAGATTTGACCTTCAAATATATATCCAATTAGTGATTGTTTCTCCAACACAGCACAACGGAGCAGTCATGCACAATACGGCAACAAGGCCCAATCATTTTTTCCATGGACCATTTACAACTCAAGTGATTTTAATCACTACACAAACATTGTAAATTCCGTTTTTGGTAGAATAGGCTCCATTTTGTTCAAGCGGAGGGGTCCTCGAGCTTGAGGAGTAGTAGAATTAGCTACATATCAATTTTCATAATTTTTAGACTTCGTTTGAGCCCTCAAATAGGCTCTAGAACCTAATTTTTAACTAGGCCGGACACTAGGCCTAGACAAGGCCAAAGCTAGTGAGAACACTATAAAAAGAGCTAGAGAGCCCATTTTGGGGTTAGATTTTTTGTGAGTTGAGCTGATGTAAGAGACTTTTTGGCTAATGCAAAGAACTCCATTGTTCCTCTCCTTGTTCTTGCCTTGTGTGCGCGTGTGTGTGTATGTGTGTGCATGCTTGTGTGCTTCTCACTCACACACTTGTGCCTTCACCTGCTCATAGTCTTCATACTAGTCCTCACGTCTCCACGGATTGACAATTATGAGGTGAATCTTCTCACGTTGGTACTCACCATTGTGCTAGAGTGACACCAAAATTTGGCGCCGTTGCCGGGGAGAGAGCTTCAAGGACGAGCGTGTGATGGTAAGACGTCGAGTTGAGACATTGGAGTTATAGGTAATATCCTTCCTTTTCTTTATTTTTCTTCATTTTTTCCTTATTTTCGCATCACCATCATCACCATCATCATCCCCACCACCTCCCACCTCCATCTCCATCTCCACAAAAAATTTCAGTTTTTTGGTCATATTACACTCCCCACCTCATCTCCCTCATTTGATTGTGAAAGAGAGTGAGAGAGAGCTTGCATGCCATCTGTTTTTGGTGTGTTTTTGAGCTTTTGTTGCAAGAACTAGCTGTACCACCTTCTCTAGTAGTGTGCGCAGGTGCAACAGACTCTGCATAGGTCCCAGGACGACGACCTCTGTCTGTCGCGACAGACAAAAAAACTTAATATTTTGTAAATGCGTGTTTGGCACGGTAACCTACACCATTAGAGCACTCCAAATCACTAGAAGTTTCTCAAAAAATTACGTTTTTTCAGTCTACCACGAGAGACACCATCTATCACGACAGACACCGTTTATCGCGACAGACCAAATCACGACAGACCAAATTCCACGATAGACACCGTCTATCGCGACAGACCACTCTATCGCAACAGACACCGTCTATCGCGACAGACCACTCTATCGCGACAGACACCGTCTATCGCGACAGACCACTCTATCGCGACAGACACCATCTATCGCGACAGACCACTCTATCGCGACAGACACCGTCTATCGCGACAGACCACTCTATCGCGACAGACACCGTCTATCGCGACAGACACCGTCTATCGCGACAGACACCATCTATCGCGGCAGACCACTCTATCGCGACAGACCCATCTATCGCGACAGACACCGTCTATCGCGACAAACCACTCTATCGCGACAGACATCGTCTATCGCGATAGACAGCCCCCCACTAGAGTTTGTGTCTATCGCGACAGACACCGTCTATCGCGATAGATAGACATTTTCGGAAAAAATTAAGGGGTAAATTTTTTGGAAATTTAGGCTAAATTTTGGGCATATTTGCACTCTAAAATACTCACACACTTGCAAAGGCCTTAGGCAAATGCATTAAAACTCTTGAAAGGTTTTGTTTGTCTGTTTAACCCCCTAAACCCTGAACGGTCATAACTTTTTCATACGAAATCCATTTTTTGAGCTCTAGGGCTTGTCGGAAAGCTCGTGGCATATACTACACGTCCTCAACTGTTTTTTATAAGAATAATGCGTTGATTTTCAGATAGGATATTTGGAAGTTGACACACTGAGGGGTAGGAACACCAAGGGAGCTCTAGAGGAAATTTTTAGCAATACAAAAGGGGGAACAAGGGTCATTAAAAAAGTGTCTGAAATAAATTGTCTGTCAATTGAAGGATCAAATTTAAGCTAAACTTGGGATTCTTACAGGATCATCGAGAGCTCTTGGAGAAAGCAAAGTAAGTGCCAGGGCGAACAAGCTTGGGAACGTGCTTCCTGGGTAGACCAGCATTGCCAGGAGGAGCGACTTGAGGTTGGAACATCACTTAACCCCCTCAGTCTATTCTTAGCATAGGCTAAGTGCGAGTAGTTGTTCTGATTGACTAGGGGTACGATAGAAACACTCAAGTTTGAAGAGCCCTTAATTTCTCAAGTGCAAGGGTAGGCTAAATTGTAGTCAAGGGATAACTTAAAGGAAAAGAACTTAAACTAAGCGGACGCAGAACATCAAGTACGACATACGAAAGTGCTCCTGATGGCGCTTAATTAAAAACAAGAAAACACATCCAAAGGAACTTAAAAGGAACAAGCGACTGGTACCAAAGAATCAGCAACGTTGTGGGCGCGATTTCTGACGACTGGCGGATCAATTCAGTCGCCTCGCTAACGGCGCACGCGGGGTGACTTTGCGGAACAGGTATAACTATAACTTCTCCTAAGGTCCGAAAGGTGAAGCGTTCCTATAAAGTTCAACTGCATCAAAATAAGAAGGTAGGATAATCTTTTCACTAACTATTTGATCTTTTATAGTTTCGTTTGTTTCTTCTTGGATAGTTTCTACGTTTCTATCTACAGTTGGAGGAAAATTTTCTTCACTAACACTAGGAGGAACAGTAGAAAGTAAAGTTATAGTTGTTCTAGGATCATGCAAAGATTCTTCTACTATTACTTCTTTTATTAATTCTTTATCTTCTATTGGTTTAGGAAACAACAATTCAAAAGTTGATGAAGGTAGAAAGATGTTACTAGAAGAACTTTCTTTAGACATAAAATTAATGGTACTAAATTAATAACCAAATTCCTATACAAATCATAAGATGATGTTTTAAATGATAGCCTAAAAAATAGCCTATACAAGCTAATAAAAGTTTCAAATTAAGGGTAATCTTTGCTTTTCAAACTTCAGGTCACATGTGAATTTCCAGTTCGCCAGTTGCTCTCTGAAAAAAAGACATGACAGAAATTAGTATATCTTTTATATAAAAAATAACACTCATTTAGCATTTTATTTTTTTAATAACGTTAAAGTAATTATCTTTCTAAAAAACACATATATAATAAGTACACTCTTTTATTAAAATTTATACTCTACAATAAAAAATTCATTTACATAATTATTTAATATACATTAACATACATTGCTTACTCATAATCATACATTTAACTAACATACATACATGCATAAATATTCATACATAAACATACATGCACATGCATAAGCATATATTAACACACATAAATGATCATGCATACATGTACACTAACATACATGCATGAACTTACATGCACATGCATAAACTCACACTAATACACATATGCATTCTAACATATATGAACATACACTAACATGTACATGCATAAACACAAACTAACACTTACTATCATATACATGCATAAGCACAACTAACACTTACTATCATATAAATGCATAAGCACAACTAACACTTACTAACATATACATGTATGCACTAACACTACTAACTTTTTCATGCATGAACACTTACTAACATTTACATGCATGAACTACACTAACATAAATATATATGAATATACATGCATGCATGAACATAATTACACATGCATGAACATAGATGCACATGCATAAACATTCATGCTTAGGCATAAATGATCATCTTACATACACATGCACTAAATAAACATGCATACTCATGCATAAACATACACACATTAAAACACATATGCATACTAAACATATACATGCATGAACTAACATGGATAAATTTCTAACATGCATTAGCTAAATATACATTTACATGCAAAACAATATTCATGCACTTAATATACTTCTAACATTCATAAACATACCTATCAACTACATGCATATCCTAACATCTAACATGCACTTTCTTAACTAACATGCATTAACATCCCTTACTTCTAACATCTAGCATGCATTGCTTAAGATTTATCATGTATTACCATTTACCAATATGCATCAACATTAACTAACATACCTAACATGCACTAACATACTTATCATGCACTAACATGCACTAATAACTAACATGGGTTCATGCACTAACACTAACATGGGTTCATGCACTAACATCAAACATGGGTTCAAATCCTAATATCTAACATGCACTAGCTTGATACTTGGGAAAAGAACTCAAGTGTCTATCAGCCTAAGGGTTAAAGAAGCTTGGGCTAAGGGTAGGGTAAGAAAGGAAGAGGCTAAGAATGGTCATGATAAATGTTTGGGAAAAGAGAAGTTGGATGGAAAAATGAGTTCATTGGGAAGGAATAAGGCTAAATTTCTTCTTCTTCTTGCTAACCTGAGAGCAAATAAAACAAAACATTAGGATAACAACATACTATAAACAGTCAATCTTATAACTTAAAAAAAAAAAAAAAACACAGACATACATATATATATATTACATAAACATATATACTGATAATAAAACAAAATTAAGTCACATGCACACACATGAATAAATGCATATACTTATATACTTATACATATATAAACATAAATTAAAACATATTTATATATATATTCAAATAAACTTTCATTCACAATCATACATATAATTCCTTAATCATAAATATATATCCTCCCATAATATAATTCTAATATAATTTTATTAAATATTATTTCTATTCATATAACCATATATATAAATTAAATAAACATAAAATATTTAGAACATAATATAGAGGAAAAAATAAATAAAATATAAGTACTAACTTAAAATAAAAAAGAAAACAAAATCTAAAAAATAAAACTCTCTCTCTCTCTCTCTTTCTCTCTCTCTCTTCTCTCTCTCTCTCGTCTCTTCTCTCTCTCTCTCTCTCTCTCTCTCTCTCTCTCTCTCTCTCTCTCTCTCTCTCTCTCTCTCTCTCTCTCTCTCTCTCTCTCTCTCTCTCTCTCTCTCTCTCTTCTCTCTCTCTCTCTCTCTCTTCTCTCTCTCTCTCTCTCTCTCTCTCTCTCTCTCTCTCTCTCTCTCTCTCTCTCTCTCTCTCTCTCTCTCTCTCTCTCTCTCTCTCTCTCTCTCTCTCTCTCTGTCTCTCTCCTCTCTCTCTCTCTCTCTCTCTCTCTCCGTCTCTCTCTCTCTCTCTCTCTCTCTCTCTCTCTCTCTCTCTCTCTCTCTCTCTCTCTCTCTCTCTCTCTCTCTCTCTCTCTCTCTCTCTCTCTCTCTCTCTCTACTGCCGCTGCGGCGCTGCTGCGCCGTCGGCAGCAGAGAAAGAGAGGGAGAGGGGGGAAAAAAAATAGAGAAAAAAAAAGAAAAAAAAAAACTCTCCACTCTCTCTCTTCTCTCTCTCTCTCTCTCATCTCTCAGCTCTCTTCTCTCTCTCTCTCTCTCTCTCTCATCTCTCTCTCTTCGTCTCTCTCTCTCTCTCTCTTCTCTCTCTCATCTCTCTCTCTCTCTCTCATCTCGCTCTTCTCTCTCTCTCTCTCTCTCTCTCTCTCTCTCTCTCTCTCTCTCTCTCTCTCTCTCTCTCTCTCTCTCTCTCTCTCTCTCTCTCTCTCTCTCTCTCTCTCTCTCTCTCTCTCTCTCTCTCTCTCTCTCTCTCTCTCTCTCTCTGCTGCGCGCGCAGCAGAGCTGCGCCGCCGGCAGAGAAAGGGAGGGAGAGAGAGGGGAAAAAAAAATAGATATATAATTTAAAGAAGAGGAGGGGAAAAAAACAGAGGGAAAGAAAAAGAAAGGGGAAAAAAGAATGGAAGAAGAAGAAAAATATCTGTAACTCCAAAACAAAATTTGCTTTCCCAAAAACTGAAGGACAAGAGAGATGGTCTTCTCTCTCTCCTCCTTTCAGAGAGCTTCCATAGAACTAAGTGCAAACAATTTGACTATAGTCTAGAGCATAGTAAATACCTGAAAAAAAAACATGAACTTGTGAGCACGTACTCCCTTCTTAAATAGATGTGAGTAGCCCACCATAGCCTACTTTTCTCTTTAGATAACTCAACCAATTTACCAAATTTGACTCCACATCACTCAACAACTTTTTAGGCGTGGGATTTTTCCCCAATTGAATTTCCCCAATTTCAACCAACTATCTAAATATCCTATGGACCAAGTTCTTTAGAATTTAAATAACTTTTCATTTCTTCTTTTTTATTTATTTAAATACTAAACTTTAGAATAAATACTATACCTTAGGCTAAAATTTAATTTAACCCATTTTAATTATTACCTTAGGCTTAGTGAAATTAAATAATTAATATTATTTATCTAATATTTTAATAAGGTTCCATATGATAAAATTAACCTATTTAACAATTTATTTATAAACTACAACTCACTTATTTAGTCATTTAACCTTAGGTTTACCCTACAACTAACTTTAAACCACATCGATTAACTCTAACTAACCCATAAACCTATTCTCTAACCTTCCATAACCCTCTAGGGTGAATATTTAACCCTTACTTAATCATACATTTTAACTAGAACCCTAAAGTTCATGTTTAAAACATACATTTAACCCTTAATTACCCATAAATTTTAACTAGAACATGCATATGATCCATAATTACCCTTGCATTTAAGCTAGAACCCTATAATTCATGCCCAAAATGTATATGTAACCCTTAAATACCCTTACATTTACCTTTAAAACATAAACATACCCTTAACTAGCCCTCGTTTTTATCATCTAAACCCATAAATAAACTGAAATGAATACTTCCCATCTTGATTTTTGGTCAGCAAACTTCTTTTCCTGCAAAATTAAAGTCAAATATTAGTGAAAATTTCATAAATTAACCAAACTAATAACAATCTTTTAATCTTTTAAATTTTGTAATATTTTAAGAGTAACAATTTCTCTCCGACATCCGCCCCCACTAAACCTGCACATCGTCCCGATGGGCCAACCTGCAGTTTCAAGTGGAACAAATCAAATTCTTTTAACAATAATTTTAAATCATTTCAAAATTTTATTACATCATGCATTCACACTTTATGCAATTAAAAAGATTTGTACAAATCATTTAAAAAATATCAACATAGAAATAAGTTATAAAATATCATGTCATATTTTTGAATCCACATTTAAACAAATATTTATAAGAATAAATCATAAGTCTTATAGTCCTTCTGTTCATGTCACTTGCTAAGAATAAGTAACTTATCCTTCATAACAGCATATACAAAAAGAAAACTTTTCCCATCAGATAACAGAATTATATGCCTCCTACTTTTATTTCCTATGGTCTGACTCTCTTTTATTGCTTAAATCATTTCATTTTTCTTACTTCATCCCAACTCAGCTTTTTCTTTAATTTATAACAAATCGGCCTATACCGAAATTGGGTGCGACTCCTTGACTTGTCCACCCGGCCAAGTTTACCCCACTTGTCTGCCAACCCGGTATAGCACACGACAAACTATGTCAGCCCTACATGAAATCGACGTCAGCTCGTGGCTCTGATCGCCCAACCAGAGTAACTCCACCCGCCTACCGACCCATGCAGGCGCATGACAACATATAGGTTAGGCCTATGATGAAACTAGCTACAGCTCGTGGTCTTGATCACCCGACCAAGGTTGTTCCACCCGCCTACTAGCCCAACATAGCACACTAACAACAGACACATACATATAAACTAGTTGGGTATGAAGTTTTTACTTAATTTTTATTTTATTTAGAGGTCAGATCTCATAAAAAATAAAAGCAAGATACAAAATCCCATTTACTAATGAATAAAATTTCTTTTAAGCATATACATATATTCCAAATAAGACTACCTTTCCTTTTACAAGTTTCCAATTCCAAAATTTCTATTTAACTTCCTGATCCAGTTCATATAAATACGAGTTATTATGCTTCAATCATAAATATTTCAGATATTTCTATATCTTAATTCTATTTGAATTTTTTAAATAAATTGGAACATATCCTTTTAATACATGCAGTAATGCTTATGCATATACACAAAAAATTAAAGAATCTCTAATCAAAACTGTTTCACCTGATTTTTTAAATAGATTTTTAATCGTCATCTTCATTTTCAGCAGCATCTTCTTCAGCATCATTGTCTTCAATTTCATATTCTTTATTGTTTCTCTTTTTAAATAGCTTAACTCTTTTCCCTGCAATCAAATTTCTCAATAAAGAACCATCAAATTCTCTAAGCTTAAATGTACCATTTTCAAATACAGACACAACTACATATGGTCCAAACCATCTCTTAATTAATTTTTTTCTAGCATCATACTGAGTATCAAAAGTGCTATCATAAACTAAAACCCAGTCACCTATTTCTATAGTACAAGGTCTAAGTCTATGTTTTTTATCAAAATAGATTTTATTTTTAAGACGTGAATTTTTAATTTTCTGAACAGCTTCTTCAATCATTTTATTACCTATATTTAACTGCATAATCCTAACTGAAATTAGATCTTCACGAGTCATCTCATTATTCCACGGAAGTGTCGTCCATGAAATAATCTGGGACTGGATAGGAAAAATTGGTTTTTGACAGTACATTAGTTCTGCAGGCATAAATCCTGTAGACCTAGTATACGTCATCCTGTCTGCCCAAAGTGCAAAAGGAAGGAATCTAGGCCACTGTTGCGTATCACCATTGCAGGCCTTAGAAATTGCCTTCACAATAGAGGGATGACCCCGCTCAATCTTACCATTAGACTCCGGATTATAAGCAGTAGTGAGAGACAGACGAATCCCATGCAGATCAAAGAATTCTCTAGCCTCTCTAGCATCTAACTCTCCCCTATCTGCCACTATCTTCTCTACATAGCCAAATCTACTAATAACTTCTTCTAGTAAAAATTTACATACGTTATAAGTAGTTTTCGTACGAAGCGCTCTACCTTCTACATGATTAGTCAGGTCTTCTCTAGCTAAAACTATATATTTCATCTTATCTAATCCTTTAGGCATGGTCACTAAATCAACTACCCACTTGTAATGAATACAAGGAGGATAGGTAGGGTGCAAAGGTTCTCTATGCCTAACTGACGAATGTACCTGACATGTAGTACAAGTACTAACAAAGTCACGTACATTCACATACATACCCGGCCACCAGTAGGCTTCTCTAATTTTATCATAAGTTGCGTAAAAGCCTTTATGACCTGCCCAAAGAGTCTCATGCATATCTATCATAACTTTATTTTGCAGTTTTTTATTTCCTAAAACTCGCTGAGGATATCTAATCTTCCCTTTAGCATGTCGCCAAATAAAACCATCTTTTAGGAAAAAATTAAACGCACGTTTCCTAATATCTCTAAATCTATTAGCTGACCAAATAGGTAATTGCTTCAGAGTACTAAGATAATAACCAATATCATACCAAATCCCTTCATACTCATTTTCATTAAATTTTTCATATACATATATATCAGAAATATAATTAATTACATTTAAATCAGTTTTAGTCAATTCATCATCTTCAAATTTAGCCCTAGAAAGCATATCTGCAACGGAATTAGTTTTACCAGAAATATGATTTAAAATAGGATTAATAAACTTAATATATGATATCCATCTTAACATAGCTATATCAGGAGAAGAACAGTTAGTAATCATTCCTATTAAAGGTAAACAATCTGTTTCTATGATGACATTAGCTCCTATAAAATACTCTTTATCAGTTTTTAATGCAGTAACTAAACCCCATAATTCTCGTTTTATTTGTGGATAATTTCTTTGAGTTTCATGCAAAATTTTAGCTCCGAATCTAATAGCATATCTATTTCCCTCACTATCATCTTGACCTATTACCCAGCCTATTCCTATAGGGCTAGTATCTACAGTTAAAATAATCGGTTTATTGTTTGAATAATCTACACGTTTCAAAACTGGTGCATTAGAAAGCAAATTTTTTAATTTTTTCATTGTTTTAACATGAGTTTCAGTCCATTTAAATTTTCTGTTTTTCCTAAGTAAATCGTACAATGGATTAGCTACATGGGCATAATGTGGAATCCAAATTGCATAAAATACACATGCTCCTAAGAAACGTCTAACTTCACTAATGTTTTTACAGGTTTCAGATAGTTTATTAATAGCATCTACTTTTTGAGGATAAGGCCTACGTCCGTAATAACCACATAAATGACCTACAATTAAAACTTCATTAACTCCAAAAACTGATTTTTCTATAGAAAAAGTTAATCCTACTTCTTCAAATCTTTTTAGAATTTTTTCACAATCTAAAATATGATTAGCTACAAATTTCCTACATCCTAATGCATCTAATGTCTCATCTTTTTCTTTTTCTTCACATCCTTTAATTGGGATATCATCTATAAACGGCATGGTCACATTAGGAATAAAGTCATGAAGAACCCTATTCATCGCGTTCATCATATGTGCTACCGAATTTGTAGCTCCTTGGGGAAGAGTACACATACGAACTAATCCTAAAGGAGTCTTCATCGTGGTAATATCTCTACTTTCAGTAGCAAGTTGAAACTGGTCATATCCTGAATATAAATCACCCATAGAGTAGATAGAATGCCCAGCAAAAGCTTCGGCAAATTCTCCTACAATAGGGCCGGTTCCCACGTTCCTAATAGTAACTTTATTTACGGGTTGTAAGTCTTGAATAAATCTAAGTTTACCATTCTTTTTAGGAACAGTAAACCATCTATTAGAATAAGGTGCAGAGGAAGGTTCTAATATTTTCATTTTCATCTTCTCCTTAAGCAGTTTCATTAGCTCAGGTAAATGAGCCTTTGGAACTGGTATAGGGCGAAGATTCCAAGGTATGTGGGCTATAGTAAATATGATCATAGGAGAAACTAATCTAGGGTCAACACATCCTATTTCCTGAGGATAAAGAGAAAACGCTCTACCATGTTTTTTAATCATTTCACGAAATAATTCTTGTTCAGTTGGTAATAAAAAAGAATTTTCATTTCCAATTTTTATTAATTTAATAGTTTCTTCAGTAAATTTATGACCTATTTTAGACATGTCCCGTAAGATAGGATCGTTAGCTACTTGTTTAATTTTTAAATCACTTCCTTCAGGTAAAGCTTGAGCTATAGGTTTCACTTTTTTATCTACTGTTTTATATTTTGTATTAATTTGAACTTCATGAAAGTCAGAAACAAATTTTGAAATTAAATCATATTCATTTAATGAGTTTAAAAGAATAACATGTAATAATTTTTCATCATGTAAAGTTTCGTCAATTTCATCAAATAAAGTAGAGGAAAAAGAAGTTTCAATTATGTTTTCAATATTTTCAGTTTTAGACATATATCCTTTATTTTCAAAATATTTTTCATATTTTTTTATTGTTTTTCTAGGAATATTTTTATTATTTAGAATTTGTAATTTTGAAGATGAAAAATAAACAGATACATTTTCTATTTTATTTACACATTTATGCGAGATATCAAACCAGTTACCACTGTTGTCTCGCTCAACAATGGTCTCTAGTAAAAATTTTGATCAAAGTATGTTCCAGAATCACTAAGAGGTAAATGATTCTCGTGCAATTTTTCTTGTGACCTGATAGGTGTTTTCCTAATTTGTTCTCTGTTTCTAATATGATTCGGGTTAAGAGTTATTACTTGTAAGGATTGTAAGTCATCTTTTGATCTAAATCTAGCATACGCGGATCCATCGTCCATTATTTTAGTTTCCATTCTAGTTTCACAGATAAAAGGTTGTCCTAAGATAATTTCATATGAACAGTTATCTTGTATAAAAAAATGAAATGTTTCACTAATTCCTCCTATTGATATTGGAATGTTGGCACATGCTCCTAGAAGTGCACCACATCCGTTGTCTGCTGTTCTCATAATCCACCCATGCTGTTTATCTATAGGCCATCTAAATTTATCATATAGTTCTTTTGATATTACGTTTATTTCTGAACCTGAATCTAGTAAGGCTAAAGCTGTACAAGAATTTTTCCTATCTCCTAAGTTTACTTTGATTTCTGGTGTTCCCCTGGCCCAAAAACTCTTTTTGTAATTGCTTTCAGATTTTTCCTGTATATTATCTGGAATTATAGGTCCTAGAAAATTTTTATTAACATATCCTTCACTTTCTTCCTCATCATCAGAGTCAGAAAGAAAGGAATCTTTAGAAATGTGAGTTACATTTATATTGTCAGTCATTTCAGTATCGATATTTAAAGGAAATCTTTTTCTTTTTATCATTTTGATAAAGTTATCTTTAAATTCTAATTTAGCTATAGTAAATATTTGTTCAAGCGACATAGTTACATGACTTTTTAAAAGAATATCATACAGTATTTCCTTTGTGTCATTTTTTTGTTCAAGTTCTGATGATAAAATAGCTTTTGGAATTCTTTTAGGCTTCTTGGTTTTTTCCCCATTTTTATCTATTTCTTCATTAGACTTTGAATCTAATTCACTAGGTTTGTTTGATGTTTCAAGTTGTTTGCCTTCCCGTATCTCTCTTCTTCTTTGCTCATCTAAATTTGTTTTTTCATTAAATTGTACATTTTTAGGTTCTTGTCTCAATTGCTTTCTAGTTACTCTTTGATTGGATTCATCTAAATCTTGAATTTCATCTCTTTTTCTCTTTTCTTCCACATTTGCAATATGTGAAAAGATAGAGAAATTATCTATAGGTGAGTTCCATGCAGTTTTGTTCATTATATCATCTCTTGCTTTTATAAAGGCTTCTATTGAATAATTTTTGGTTTCTTTTGATGTATCATCATCTAAGTCACTTTCATCACATTCTAATCTAACCCCAGATGAGCTTCTTTGTGCTTCTGATATATTTTCATATAGTTTTTGCATTCCACCTTTTCCCCAATTTACAGCTAGAGGGAGGTGGGTGCGATAGTCACATAGTTTTTTATCAATATCAATAACTAGTTTTCTTTCTTTTGCCTCTTTTAATGATTCACAAGCATAAGACATATGTTCAGTGGAGTCACACCAAACACATCGTCGGATGGGTGCGCCTCTTCGTTCATTATCCTAAGCTACTGGTTGATTCTGAGCTAATGGTTGATTCAATACAGGTGCTAAAGGTATAGGATTCATTTGCGGGGCATGAGTAAATTGTGGTCCTAGAATCGTTCTATCTTGCAGGCTAACTAAGGAATGAACTATATTTTGAAGTGTTGCCACTTCTTTAGATATGTTCGTATGCATTTGCATCATATTATCTATTTTATTGAATAATATTTCAAATTGTAATTCAATAGGCACTTTTGATGTTGATGCCTGTTCAGTTAAACTAGAGTTTATATTAATTTTTGCATTTTGAGTAGTTGGTTCTATTGTGGGAAAACTTATATTCATATCGTATAATAATGATTGTCTTTGTTTCTTCTGAGCTACAACTTCTACTACTTGTTTAAGTACCCCCCAGTCTTTTGTCAAACCATATCTTTTTCCCGGTTCTTCTAGTCTTCTTTCTACTTCACTTCTAATATCTGTCGGTAATACTTTTAGGAAATAAAGCACTATATCTGGTGTAAGGGCAGTCCTATCTTGTTCAGGCAGTTGGGAAAATCTCTTCATAAATTCTCCATGTAATTGAGTAAGTGAAATTTGGGTTTTTGGTGAGCTAAGCCATTTCATAAATCCCTCCCTACTGTGTTGACTAAAATCTTCTAAGTAAAAATCTTTGTGCATTTGTTTTTTAAATTCTTCCCATTCAAGTGCTTTATAAGGTTCAATAACACTATTAGTTGAGCCTATTGCAAGTCTAACTAGAAATGATACCCATTTATCTACTGGTAACCCATGTAATTTTGCTAGGTCTTCAAAAGTGTCTAAATAGTTCGTTGTATTAACTCCTGTGAACTTCCCTTTTTCTTTTAACATAGCCTCAACTACTTTTTGGCCTTGGGTTTCTGACATCATATTTTTAAATAACTCATCCATTTTGATATGAATAATAGAAGTAGACCTAAGTTTCTTAATATATTCCTTAACTTCTTCTTGAACTTTGGATTTCTGTTCCCTTATCAACCTAACTAAGTTACCTGATTCCAGCTTTACTTAAATTTTAAACTTTTTAAACAAGTCTTTGAAAAAATAAAACTAATTTCCCAAATGAAAATTCTTAATGAATTTTCAGTTAAATTAAGCTATTTTAACAATCCTTTAAAATGAATCTAGATACTAACTTTTCAAATAAATTTCTTTTTGATTGATTTAATTAAAATTGCACTAATCAAACAATCTTAAATAAATACTATCTTTTTAAATAAAATACTTTTTGAGTCTAACAATTCCTACTAGTTTAAAGAAAATAAATTCTAACTTTCAAATAAATTTTAAATCTAGCAATTTCTATTATCTTAATAAAATAAATTCTATCTTTCAAATAAAATGAATTTTAAATCTATCAACTCCTACTAGTTTAAAGAAAATAAATTCTAACTTTCAAATAAATTTAAATCTAGCAATTTCTATTATCTTAATAAAATGAATTCTATCTTTCAAATAAAATGAATTTTAAATCTTTCAATTCCTACTATCTTAATGAAAAGAAATTCTAGCTTTTAAATGAAATGAATTTTAAATCTAGCAATTAAACTTTCCTAAAATTCTACTTAATTAGACACAACAGATGCAATTTAAGAAAATATACCTCACACCTGACAGTTGGAGCAGAAGCTAGTGTGCATGTGAAATTTTCAAGTTACATTTGTTGATTATAAATGCCTAATACAAAATCTAAGTGCTGTGAGTGCAAACGTTTTTCTTCAAAATCTTGATGGTAAAGGTGTAGAGACGAGGTTTACTACTTGCCTATTCCTGTGGAGGCGCTCAGAGCATAAGCTCAGCCCTCAACAACCAGGGAATTACAAGGTTTGTATTATCTGCCCCTGCACGATGACCACCTCAAGCTGCCGCAACCACGTCGTCTAAACCAAGCTAATGCATATGCTAGGAGAAGAAAAGTTTTATACCTGTTCCACTGTGCCGTTGTTTTCACGTCAGGTTCAAAGTGTGGGCACCATTTCTGACGACTGGCGGATCAATTCAGTCGCCTCGCTAACGGCGCACGCGGGGTGACTTTGCGGAACAGGTATAACTATAACTTCTCCTAAGGTCCGTAAGGTGAAGCGTTCCTATAAAGTTCAACTGCATCAAAATAAGAAGGTAGGATAATCTTTTCACTAACTATTTGATCTTTTATAGTTTCGTTTGTTTCTTCTTGGATAGTTTCTACGTTTCTATCTACAGTTGGAGGAAAATTTTCTTCACTAACACTAGGAGGAACAGTAGAAAGTAAAGTTATAGTTGTTCTAGGATCATGCAAAGATTCTTCTACTATTACTTCTTTTATTAATTCTTTATCTTCTATTGGTTTAGGAAACAACAATTCAAAAGTTGATGAAGGTAGAAAGATGTTACTAGAAGAACTTTCTTTAGACATAAAATTAATGGTGCTAAATTAATAACCAAATTCCTATACAAATCATAAGATGATGTTTTAAATGATAGCCTAAAAAATAGCCTATACAAGCTAATAAAAGTTTCAAATTAAGGGTAATCTTTGCTTTTCAAAACTTCAGGTCACATGTGAATCTCCAGTTTGCCAGTTGCTCTCTGAAAAAAAGACATGACAGAAATTAGTATATCTTTTATATAAAAAATAACACTCATTTAGCATTTTAATTTTTAATAACGTTAAAGTAATTATCTTTCTAAAAAACACATATATAATAAGTACACTCTTTTATTAAAATTTATACTCTACAATAAAAAATTCATTTACATAATTATTTAATATACATTAACATACATTGCTTACTCATAATCATACATTTAACTAACATACATACATGCATAAATATTCATACATAAAAATACATGCACATGCATAAGCATATATTAACACACATAAATGATCATGCATACATGTACACTAACATACATGCATGAACTTACATGCACATGCATAAACTCACACTAATACACATATGCATTCTAACATATATGAACATACACTAACATGTACATGCATAAACACAAACTAACACTTACTATCATATACATGCATAAGCACAACTAACACTTACTAACATATACATGTATGCACTAACACTACTAACTTTTTCATGCATGAACACTTACTAACATTTACATGCATGAACTACACTAACATAAATATATATGAATATACATGCATGCATGAACATAAATACACATGCATGAACATAGATGCACATGCATAAACATTCATGCTTAGGCATAAATGATCATCTTACATACACATGCACTAAATAAACATGCATACTCATGCATAAACATACACACATTAAAACACATATGCATACTAAACATATACATGCATGAACTAACATGGATAAATTTCTAACATGCATTAGCTAAATATACATTTACATGCAAAACAATATTCATGCACTTAATATACTTCTAACATTCATAAACATACCTATCAACTACATGCATATCCTAACATCTAACATGCACTTTCTTAACTAACATGCATTAACATCCCTTACTTCTAACATCTAGCATGCATTGCTTAAGATTTAACATGTATTACCATTTACAAATATGCATCAACATTAACTAACATACCTAACATGCACTAACATACTTATCATGCACTAACATGCACTAATAACTAACATGGGTTCATGCACTAACACTAACATGGGTTCATGCACTAACATCAAACATGGGTTCAAATCCTAATATCTAACATGCACTAGCTTGATACTTGGGAAAAGAACTCAAGTGTCTATCAGCCTAAGGGTTAAAGAAGCTTGGGCTAAGGGTAGGGTAAGAAAGGAAGAGGCTAAGAATGGTCATGATAAATGTTTGGGAAAAGAGAAGTTGGATGGAAAAATGAGTTCATTGGGAAGGAATAAGGCTAAATTTCTTCTTCTTCTTGCTAACCTGAGAGCAAATAAAACAAAACATTAGGATAACAACATACTATAAACAGTCAATCTTATAACTTAAAAAAAAAACACACACATACATATATATATTACATAAACATATATACTGATAATAAAACAAAATTAAGTCACATGCACACACATGAATAAATGCATATACTTATATACTTATACATATATAAACATAAATTAAAACATATTTATATATATATTCAAATAAACTTTCATTCACAATCATACATATAATTCCTTAATCATAAATATATATCCTCCCATAATATAATTCTAATATAATTTTATTAAATATTATTTCTATTCATATAACCATATATATAAATTAAATAAACATAAAATATTTAGAACATAATATAGAGGAAAAAAAATAAAATATAAGTCCTAACTTAAAATAAAAAAGAAAACAAAATCTAAAAATAAAACTCTCTCTCTCTCTCTCTCTCTTTCTCTCTCTCTCTCTTTCTCTCTCTCTCTCTCTTTCTCTCTCTCTCTCTCTTTCTCTCTCTCTCTCTCTCTTCTCTCTCTCTCTCTCTCTCTCTCTCTCTCTCTCTCTCTCTCTCTCTCTCTCTCTCTCTCTCTCTCTCTCTCTCTCTCTCTCTCTCTCTCTCTCTCTCTCTCTCTCTCTCTCTCTCTCTCTCTCTCTCTCTCTCTCTCTCTCTCTCTCTCTCTCTCTCTCTCTCTCTCTCTCTCTCTCTCTCTCTCTCTCTCTCTCTCTCTCTCTCTCTCTCTCTCTCTCTCTCTCTCTCTCTCTCTCTCTACTGCGCGCGCGGCGCTGCTTGCGCCGCCGGCAGCAGAGAAAGAGAGGGAGAGGGGGGGAAAAAATAGAAATAAAAAATAAAAAATAAAAAAATAAAAAAGACAAAACAAAAAATTCTCTCTCTCTCTCTACTGTTCTCTCTTTCTCTCTCTCTCTCTCTCTGCTGCGCGCGCAGCAGAGCTGCGCCGCCGGCAGAGAAAGGGAGGGAGAGGGAGAGAAAAAAAATGATTTAATTTAAAGAAGAGGAGGGGAAAAAGACAGAGGGAAAGAAAAAAGAAAGGAAAAAAAGAATGGAAGAAAAGAAGAAGAAAATATCTGCATTTCCAAAAAAAATTTGCTTTCCCAAAACTGAAGGACAAGAGAGATGGTCTTCTCTCTCTCCTCCTGTCAGAGAGCTTCATAGAACTAAGTGCAAACAATTTGACTATAGTCTAGAGCATAGTAAATACCTGAAAAAAAGACATGAACTTGTGAGCACGTACTCCCTTCTTAAATAGATGTGAGTAGCCCACCATAGCCTACAATTCTCTTTAGATAACTCAACCAAATTACCAAATTTGACTCCACATCACTCCAACAACACTCAACAAGAAAAAAGGCGTGGGATTTTCCTTTATGTGAATTTCCCCAATTTTCAACTAACCATTCAAATATCCTATGGACCAAATACTTTAGAATTTAAATAACTTTTCATTTCTTCTTTTTTATTTATTTAAATACTAAACCTTAGAATAAATACTATACCTTAGGCTAAAATTTAATTTAACTCATTTTAATTATTACCTTAGGCTTAGTGAAATTAAATAATTAATATATTTATCTAATATTTTAATAAGGTTCCATATGATAAAATTAACCTATTTAACAATTTATTTATAAACTACAACTCACTTATTTAGTCATTTAACCTTAGGTTTACCCTACAACTAACTTTAAACCACATCAATTAACTCTAACTAACCCATAAACCTATTCTCTAACCTTCCATAACCCTCTAGGGTGAATATTTAACCCTTACTTAATCATACATTTTAACTAGAACCCTAAAGTTCATGTTTAAAACATACATTTAACCCTTAATTACCCATAAATTTTAACTAGAACATGCATATGATCCATAATTACCCTTGCATTTAAGCTAGAACCCTATAATTCATGCCCAAAATGTATATGTAACCCTTAAATACCCTTACATTTACTTTTAAAACATAAACATACCCTTAACTAGCCCTCGTTTTTATCATCTAAACCCATAAATAAACTGAAATAAATACTTCCCATCTTGATTTTTGGTCAGCAAACTTCTTTTCCTATAAAATTAAAGTCAAATATTAGTGAAAATTTCATAAATTAACCAAACTAATAACAATATTTTAATCTTTTAAATTTTGTAATATTTTAAGAGTAACAATTTCTCTCCGACATCCGCCCCCACTAAACCTGCACATCGTCCCGATGGGCCAACCTGCAGTTTCAAGTGGAACAAATCAAATTCTTTTAACAATAATTTTAAATCATTTCAAAATTTTATTACATCATGCATTCACACTTTATGCAATTAAAAAAATTTGTACAAATCATTTAAAAAATATCAACATAGAAATAAGTTATAAAATATCATGTCATATTTTTGAATCCACATTTAAACAAATATTTATAAGAATAAATCATAAGTCTTATAGTCCTTCTGTTCATGTCACTTGCTAAGAATAAGTAACTTATCCTTCATAACAGCATATACAAAAAGAAAACTTTTCCCATCAGATAACAGAATTATATGCCTCCTACTTTTATTTCCTATGGTCTGACTCTCTTTTATTGCTTAAATCATTTCATTTTTCTTACTTCATCCCAACTCAGCTTTTTCTTTAATTTATAACAAATCGGCCTATACCGAAATTGGGTGCGACTCCTGGACTTGTCCACCCGGCCAAGTTTACCCCACTTGTCTGCCAACCCAGTATAGCGCACGACAAACTATGTCAGCCCTACATGAAATCGACGTCAGCTCGTGGCTCTGATCGCCCAACCAGAGTAACTCCACCCGCCTACCGACCCATGCAGGCGCATGACAACATATAGGTTAGGCCTATGATGAAACTAGCTACAGCTCGTGGTCTTGATCACCCGACCAAGGTTGTTCCACCCGCCTACTAGCCCAACATAGCACACTAACAACAGACACATACATATAAACTAGTTGGGTAAGAAGTTTTTACTTAATTTTTATTTTATTTAGAGGTCAGATCTCATAAAAAATAAAAGCAAGATACAAAATCCCATTTACTAATGAATAAAATTTCTTTTAAGCATATACATATATTCCAAATAAGACTACCTTTCCTTTTACAAGTTTCCAATTCCAAAATTTCTATTTAACTTCCTGATTTAGTTCATATAAATACGAGTTATTATGCTTCAATCATAAATATTTCAGATATTTCTATATCTTAATTCTATTTGAATTTTTTAAATAAATTGGAACATATCCTTTTAATACATGCAGTAATGCTTATGCATATACACAAAAAATTAAAGAATCTCTAATCAAAACTGTTTCACCTGATTTTTTAAATAGATTTTTAATCGTCATCTTCATTTTCAGCAGCATCTTCTTCAGCATCATTGTCTTCAATTTCATATTCTTCATTGTTTCTTTTTTTTTAAATAGCTTAACTCTTTTCCCTGCAATCAAATTTCTCAATATTTTGAAATTAAATCATATTCATTTAATGAGTTTAAAAGAATAACATGTAATAATTTTTCATCATGTAAAGTTTCGTCAATTTCATCAAATAAAGTAGAGGAAAAAGAAGTTTCAATTATGTTTTCAATATTTTCAGTTTTAGACATATATCCTTTATCTTCAAAATATTTTTCATATTTTTTTATTGTTTTTCTAGGAATATCTTTATTATTTAGAATTTGTAATTTTGAAGATGAAAAATAAACAGATATATTTTCTATTTTATTTACACATTTATGCGAGATATCAAACCAGTTACCACTGTTGTCTCGCTCAACAATGGTCTCTAGTAAAAATTTTGATCAAAGTATGTTCCAGAATCACTAAGAGGTAAATGACTCTCGTGCAATTTTTCTTGTGACCTGATAGGTGTTTTCCTAATTTGTTCTCTGTTTCTAATATGATTCGGGTCAAGATTCATTACTTGTAAGGATTGTAAGTCATCTTTTGATCTAAATCTAGCATACGCGGATCCATGGTCCATTATTTTAGTTTCCATTCTAGTTTCACAGATAAAAGGTTGTCCTAAGATAATTTCATATGAACAGTTATCTTGTATAAAAAAATGAAATGTTTCACTAATTCCTCCTATTGATATTGGAATGTTGGCACATGCTCCTAGAAGTGCACCACATCCGTTGTCTGCTGTTCTCATAATCCACCCATGCTGTTTATCTATAGGCCATCTAAATTTATCATATAGTTCTTTTGATATTACGTTTATTTCTGAACCTGAATCTAGCAAGGCTAAAGCTGTACAAGAATTTTTCCTATCTCCTAAGTTTACTTTGATTTCTGGTGTTCCCCTGGCCCAAAAACTCTTTTTGTAATTGCTTTCAGATTTTTCCTGTATATTATCTGGAATTATAGGTCCTAGAAAATTTTTATTAACATATCCTTCACTTTCTTCCTCATCATCAGAGTCAGAAAGAAAGGAATCTTTAGAAATGTGAGTTACATTTATATTGTCAGTCATTTCAGTATCGATATTTAAAGGAAATCTTTTTCTTTTTATCATTTTGATAAAGTTATCTTTAAATTCTAATTTAGCTATAGTAAATATTTGTTCAAGCGACATAGTTACATGACTTTTTAAAAGAATATCATACAGTATTTCCTTTGTGTCATTTTTTTGTTCAAGTTCTGATGATAAAATAGCTTTTGGAATTCTTTTAGGCTTCTTGGTTTTTTCCCCATTTTTATCTATTTCTTCATTAGACTTTGAATCTAATTCACTAGGTTTGTTTGATGTTTCAAGTTGTTTGCCTTCCCGTATCTCTCTTCTTCTTTGCTCATCTAAATTTGTTTTTTCATTAAATTGTACATTTTTAGGTTCTTGTCTCAATTGCTTTCTAGTTACTCTTTGATTGGATTCATCTAAATCTTGAATTTCATCTCTTTTTCTCTTTTCTTCCACATTTGCAATATGTGAAAAGATAGAGAAATTATCTATAGGTGAGTTCCATGCAGTTTTGTTCATTATATCATCTCTTGCTTTTATAAAGGCTTCTATTGAATAATTTTTGGTTTCTTTTGATGTATCATCATCTAAGTCACTTTCATCACATTCTAATCTAACCCCAGATGAGCTTCTTTGTGCTTCTGATATATTTTCATATAGTTTTTGCATCCCACCTTTTCCCCAATTTACAGCTAGAGGGAGGTGGGTGCGATAGTCACATAGTTTTTTATCAATATCAATAACTAGTTTTCTTTCTTTTGCCTCTTTTAATGATTCACAAGCATAAGACATATGTTCAGTGGAGTCACACCAAACACATCGTCGGATGGGTGTGCCTCTTCGTTCATTATCCTGAGCTACTGGTTGATTCTGAGCTAATGGTTGATTCAATACAGGTGCTAAAGGTATAGGGTTCATTTGCGGGGCATGAGTAAATTGTGGTCCTAGAATCGTTCTATCTTGCAGGCTAACTAAGGAATGAACTATATTTTGAAGTGTTGCCACTTCTTTAGATATGTTCGTATGCATTTGCATCATGTTATCTATTTTATTGAATAATATTTCAAATTGTAATTCAATAGGCACTTTTGATGTTGATGCCTGTTCAGTTAAACTAGAGTTTATATTAATTTTTGCATTTTGAGTAGTTGGTTCTACTGTGGGAAAACTTATATTCATATCGTATAATAATGATTGTCTTTGTTTCTTCTGAGCTACAACTTCTACTACTTGTTTAAGTACCCCCCAGTCTTCTGTCAAACCATATCTTTTTCCCGGTTCTTCTAGTCTTCTTTCTACTTCACTTCTAATATCTGTCGGTAATACTTTTAGGAAATAAAGCACTATATCTGGTGTAAGGGCAGTCCTATCTTGTTCAGGCAGTTGGGAAAATCTCTTCATAAATTCTCCATGTAATTGAGTAAGTGAAATTTGGGTTTTTGGTGAGCTAAGCCATTTCATAAATCCCTCCCTACTGTGTTGACTAAAATCTTCTAAGTAAAAATCTTTGTGCATTTGTTTTTTAAATTCTTCCCATTCAAGTGCTTTATAAGGTTCAATAACACTATTAGTTGAGCCTATTGCAAGTCTAACTAGAAATGATACCCATTTATCTACTGGTAACCCATGTAATTTTGCTAGGTCTTCAAAAGTGTCTAAATAGTTCGTTGTATTAACTCCTGTGAACTTCCCTTTTTCTTTTAACATAGCCTCAACTACTTTTTGGCCTTGGGTTTCTGACATCATATTTTTAAATAACTCATCCATTTTGATATGAATAATAGAAGTAGACCTAAGTTTCTTAATATATTCCTTAACTTCTTCTTGAACTTTGGATTTCTGTTCCCTTATCAACCTAACTAAGTTACCTGATTCCAGCTTAACTTAAATTTTAAACTTTTTAAACAAGTCTTTGAAAAAATAAAACTAAGTTCCCAAATGAAAATTCTTAATGAATTTTCAGCTAAATTAAGCTATTTTAACAATCCTTTAAAATGAATCTAGATACTAACTTTTCAAATAAATTTCTTTTTGATTGATTTAATTAAAATTGCACTAATCAAACAATCCTAAATAAATACTATCTTTTTAAATAAAATACTTTTTGAGTCTAACAATTCCTACTAGTTTAAAGAAAATAAATTCTAACTTTCAAATAAATTTTAAATCTAGTAATTTCTATTATCTTAATAAAATAAATTCTATCTTTCAAATAAAATGAATTTTAAATCTATCAACTCCTACTAGTTTAAAGAAAATAAATTCTAACTTTCAAATAAATTTAAATCTAGCAATTTCTATTATCTTAATAAAATGAATTCTATCTTTCAAATGAATTTTAAATCTATCAATTCCTACTATCTTAATGAAAAGAAATTCTAGCTTTTAAATGAAATGAATTTTAAATCTAGCAATTAAACTTTCCTAAAATTCTACTTAATTAGACACAACAGATGCAATTTAAGAAAATATACCTCACACCTGACAGTTGGAGCAGAAGCTAGTGTGCATGTGAAATTTTCAAGTTACATTTGTTGATTATAAATGCCTAATACAAAATCTAAGTGCTGTGAGTGCAAACGTTTTTCTTCAAAATCTTGATGGTAAAGGTGTAGAGACGAGGTTTACTACTTGCCTATTCCCGTGGAGGCGCTCAGAGCATAAGCTCAGCCCTCAACAACCAGGGAATTACAAGGTTTGTATTATCTGCCCCTGCACGATGACCACCTCAAGCTGCCGCAACCACGTCGTCTAAACCAAGCTAATGCATATGCTAGGAGAAGAAAAGTTTTATACCTGTTCCACTGTGCCGTTGTTTTCACGTCGGGTTCAAAGTGTGGGCGCGATTTCTGACGACTGGCGGATCAATTCAGTCGCCTCGCTAACGGCGCACGCGGGGTGACTTTGCGGAATAGGTATAACTATAACTTCTCCTAAGGTCCAAAATGTGAAGCGTTCCTATAAAGTTCAACTGCATCAAAATAAGAAGGTAGGATAATCTTTTCACTAACTATTTGATCTTTTATAGTTTCGTTTGTTTCTTCTTGGATAGTTTTTACGTTTCTATCTACAGTTGGAGGAAAATTTTCTTCACTAACACTAGGAGGAACAGTAGAAAGTAAAGTTATAGTTGTTCTAGGATCATGCAAAGATTCTTCTACTATTACTTCTTTTATTAATTCTTTATCTTCTATTGGTTTAGGAAACAACAATTCAAAAGTTGATGAAGGTAGAAAGATGTTACTAGAAGAACTTTCTTTAGACATAAAATTAATGGTACTAAATTAATAACCAAATTCCTATACAAATCATAAGATGATGTTTTAAATGATAGCCTAAAAAATAGCCTATACAAGCTAATAAAAGTTTCAAATTAAGGGTAATCTTTGCTTTTCAAACTTCAGGTCACATGTGAATTTCCAGTTCGCCAGTTGCTCTCTGAAAAAAAGACATGACAGAAATTAGTATATCTTTTATATAAAAAATAACACTCATTTAGCATTTTATTTTTTTAATAACGTTAAAGTAATTATCTTTCTAAAAAACACATATATAATAAGTACACTCTTTTATTAAAATTTATACTCTACAATAAAAAATTCATTTACATAATTATTTAATATACATTAACATACATTGCTTACTCATAATCATACATTTAACTAACATACATACATGCATAAATATTCATACATAAACATACATGCACATGCATAAGCATATATTAACACACATAAATGATCATGCATACATGTACACTAACATACATGCATGAACTTACATGCACATGCATAAACTCACACTAATACACATATGCATTCTAACATATATGAACATACACTAACATGTACATGCATAAACACAAACTAACACTTACTATCATATACATGCATAAGCACAACTAACACTTACTATCATATAAATGCATAAGCACAACTAACACTTACTAACATATACATGTATGCACTAACACTACTAACTTTTTCATGCATGAACACTTACTAACATTTACATGCATGAACTACACTAACATAAATATATATGAATATACATGCATGCATGAACATAAATACACATGCATGAACATAGATGCACATGCATAAACATTCATGCTTAGGCATAAATGATCATCTTACATACACATGCACTAAATAAACATGCATACTCATGCATAAACATACACACATTAAAACACATATGCATACTAAACATATACATGCATGAACTAACATGGATAAATTTCTAACATGCATTAGCTAAATATACATTTACATGCAAAACAATATTCATGCACTTAATATACTTCTAACATTCATAAACATACCTATCAACTACATGCATATCCTAACATCTAACATGCACTTTCCTAACTAACATGCATTAACATCCCTTACTTCTAACATCTAGCATGCATTGCTTAAGATTTAACATGTATTACCATTTACCAATATGCATCAACATTAACTAACATACCTAACATGCACTAACATACTTATCATGCACTAACATGCACTAATAACTAACATGGGTTCATGCACTAACACTAACATGGGTTCACGCACTAACATCAAACATGGGTTCAAATCCTAATATCTAACATGCACTAGCTTGATACTTGGGAAAAGAACTCAAGTGTCTATCAGCCTAAGGGTTAAAGAAGCTTGGGCTAAGGGTAGGGTAAGAAAGGAAGAGGCTAAGAATGGTCATGATAAATGTTTGGGAAAAGAGAAGTTGGATGGAAAAATGAGTTCATTGGGAAGGAATAAGGCTAAATTTCTTCTTCTTCTTGCTAACCTGAGAGCAAATAAAACAAAACATTAGGATAACAACATACTATAAACAGTCAATCTTATAACTTTAAAAAAAAAAAAAAACACACACATACATATATATATTACATAAACATATATACTGATAATAAAACAAAATTAAGTCACATGCACACACATGAATAAATGCATATACTTATATACTTATACATCTATAAACATAAATTAAAACATATTTATATATATATTCAAATAAACTTTCATTCACAATCATACATATAATTCCTTAATCATAAATATATATCCTCCCATAATATAATTCTAATATAATTTTATTAAATATTATTTCTATTCATATAACCATATATATAAATTAAATAAACATAAAATATTTAGAACATAATATAGAGGAAAAAAAAAATAAAATATAAGTACTAACTTAAAATAAAAAAGAAAACAAAATCTAAAAAATAAAACTCTCTCTCTCTCTCTCTCTCTCTCTCTCTCTCTCTCTCTCTCTCTCTCTCTCTCTCTCTCTCTCTCTCTCTCTCTCTCTCTCTCTCTCTCTCTCTCTCTCTCTCTCTCTCTCTCTCTCTCTCTCTCTCTCTTTCTCTCTCTCTCTCTCTCTCTCTCTCTCTCTCTCTCTCTCTCTCTCTCTCTCTCTCTCTCTCTCTCTCTCTCTCTCTCTCTCTCTCTCTCTCTCTCTCTCTCTCTCTCTCTCTCTCTCTCTCTCTCTCTCTCTCTCTCTCTCTCTCTCTCTCTCTCTCTCTCTCTCTCTCTCTCTCTCTCTCTCTCTCTCTCTCTCTCTCTCTCTCTACTGCGCGCGCGGCGCTGCTGCGCCGTCGGCAGCAGAGAAAGAGAGGGAGAGGGGGGAAAAAAATAGAGAAAAAAAAAGAAAAAAAAAACTCTCCACTCTCTCTCTTCACTCACTCTCTCTCTCTCTCTCTCTCTCTCTCTCTCTCTCTCTCTCTCTCTCTCTCTCTCTCTCTCTCTCTCTCTCTCTCTCTCTCTCTCTCTCTCTCTCTCTCTCTCTCTCTCTCTCTCTCTCTGTGCTGCGCGCGCAGCAGAGCTGCGCCGCCGGCAGAGAAAGGGAGGGAGAGAGAGGGGAAAAAAAATAGATATATAATTTAAAGAAGAGGAGGGGAAAAAAACAGAGGGAAAGAAAAAGAAAGGGGAAAAAAGAATGGAAGAAGAAGAAAAATATCTGTAACTCCAAAAAAAAATTTGCTTTCCCAAAAACTGAAGGACAAGAGAGATGGTCTTCTCTCTCTCCTCCTGTCAGAGAGCTTCCATAGAACTAAGTGCAAACAATTTGACTATAGTCTAGAGCATAGTAAATACCTGAAAAAAAAACATGAACTTGTGAGCACGTACTCCCTTCTTAAATAGATGTGAGTAGCCCACCATAGCCTACTTTTCTCTTTAGATAACTCAACCAATTTACCAAATTTGACTCCACATCACTCAACAACTTTTTAGGCATGGGATTTTTCCCCAATTGAATTTCCCCAATTTCAACCAACTATCTAAATATCCTATGGACCAAGTTCTTTAGAATTTAAATAACTTTTCATTTCTTATTTTTTATTTATTTAAATACTAAACTTTAGAATAAATACTATACCTTAGGCTAAAATTTAATTTAACCCATTTTAATTATTACCTTAGGCTTAGTGAAATTAAATAATTAATATTATTTATCTAATATTTTAATAAGGTTCCATATGATAAAATTAACCTATTTAACAATTTATTTATAAACTACAACTCACTTATTTAGTCATTTAACCTTAGGTTTACCCTACAACTAACTTTAAACCACATCAATTAACTCTAACTAACCCATAAACCTATTCTCTAACCTTCCATAACCCTCTAGGGTGAATATTTAACCCTTACTTAATCATACATTTTAACTAGAACCCTAAAGTTCATGTTTAAAACATACATTTAACCCTTAATTACCCATAAATTTTAACTAGAACATGCATATGATCCATAATTACCCTTGCATTTAAGCTAGAACCCTATAATTCATGCCCAAAATGTATATGTAACCCTTAAATACCCTTACATTTACCTTTAAAACATAAACATACCCTTAACTAGCCCTCGTTTTTATCATCTAAACCCATAAATAAACTGAAATGAATACTTCCCATCTTGATTTTTGGTCAGCAAACTTCTTTTCCTGCAAAATTAAAGTCAAATATTAGTGAAAATTTCATAAATTAACCAAACTAATAACAATCTTTTAATCTTTTAAATTTTGTAATATTTTAAGAGTAACAATTTCTCTCCGACAACGTACAAAGGGCATATGAACCTTAGGTCAGGTAGACACCTAGGGAGAGACAGACAAAGTCTTAGATCTTCAGAGGCTAGTGTCAATCATACTGCTAGGTCTTGGGCCCAGCAGTTGAGCCATCATTCGTATTACCCTAGTTCTGAGACTAGCGAGTCTGAGATGTCCCACGATATGGAGAGACCTACAGGAAGTTCTGGGGTGCCATATTTACATAGGGTGGAAGGCCCTTACAAGATGCAACTCGAGTACCTTAGGACCAACCAATTAGGTGCTAGCATCTATGAGGACGGCCTAGGAAGAGTGGTGGTCCAGATTAAAAACCCTGACCAATCCATTGGACTAGAGCGCCCAGCTTTCAAGTTTGAAAATGGAGCATACTTGGACAAGGAAGGGACAATATATGTAGTCACCAGTCATCCTGATAGGACAGATGAATTTGGGAATGTGGTCCCGTAAACGGTCTTAGGTGACCTAGAGCAAGGAAACATGGGCGAAGAACCTAGAACCCCCCGAGGCAAATCTATTCTCACGAGGATTATCACACCAGAGTGGATTCCCCAAGATAATAAGAGCATAGATCTCCTCTTGAACCGAGAGACGGATGAAGCCTTTTGGAGATATAGACCTAGTCAGCCGAGTGAGGTAGGAACAATCATGATATATGAGTTCAAAGATCCTGATATTCCAGGAAGAGTGACCTACACTCTTCAGAAAGGATCTTTGGGGTTACAGAAAATGATAGGCATGCTTACACTTGGAAAGGAGAATTTATTTTCCCCCAACCAAGATCGAATGTGTCCTTTGGTTGCCAAGGAGCTGGAACATCTCAAGCTCATGGGACTCAAAGAGAAAGGAGTCGAGAGAGACCTGAGGTAAGCTTTGCCAACTCTTGGGGAAGAGAAAGAACGAGAACGGTAACGAATAGAGGGGAACCTGAGGGACATAGAGCCCCAGGGAACCGAAGAAATGCCGATGATTTCCCTTTGCCAAGACCGAGAGAGCACACGAGGACCTTGAGACCGACCCAGCTAGTTAAGTCCATGAAAAACTACTTCGATGGCACTAGAGACCCCTACGATCATGTAGCTGAGTTTAAGCAAGTCTTGAGCACTGAACAAGTTGAAGACCTGTTCACGTAGTACAATGCCTTTGGTTTAACCCTTAGGAACACCGCCCTGACATGGTTTCAGCCACTAAACAAGAGGCAGTTTAGAAGCATAGATCAACTTTTAGAGGCATTCATTATCGAATTCTCTAAAAGTGGCATAAGCATAATACTTCCTCATTGATATACAGCTTCAAGCAGACCCCCCAAGAGACTGTGAGACTTGCAGGAAGAAGATTTAGGCAATATCTTGAGCAATGTCCTGGTCCTGATATACCCACAGCCGCTAAGCAAGTGGCTTTATTCTTGGATGGATTGCTAAGTACCAAATTGAGATCATATGTGTACTTGAAGGACCCCCGGACTATAGAAGAATGTGTGCGCATGTGCATCGATATTGAGGATAACCTAGGGGAGGAGTTAGAGCTATCCAAAATCTACAAAGATTCAGATAGTACCTCTAGCCTCTCTTCCTCACAATCCACATCAATTGAGGAACTTGCAGAAAAAGTAGCTCAAAAGTTAGGTGTCTCTAGTAAACAAATTCCTAGATTTGCCCCAGTAAAGAGGTGCTATACTTGCGGTGGTGACCATATGGCAAACGCATGTCCCATCACGGCTCAACCCCAAGTGAATCCTAGCAGCCAATATTGCACCATAGAGCGAAGGTACACAAATCACTCAGCACAGGACTGCCCATACAATAAGCAAGTGGTTAGGCAAACCTACCCTCAGCCATACCCTCAACAAGGCAGATACCAGAGTCAATATTCACCACAACAGTATATTAGGCCTCAGCAAAATTACCAACCGCAATATCAGGCCCAAGTGAGACCCTAGCCAGTGCTAGCACAGCAACCACCTGCTCCTACTAATGTGATTCCGGTCAAGTATGCTGCTGCAGAAGAAAACCTGAATAGAGCGATAGTCCCAGTAACACCATTAATCTCAGAAAGTGATCCCAGTGACCATAGCTTTGATTCTACACATGTTGATAGTCCCCAGGCTTACTACATGCAGTCTCCTGAACATGGTGAGTCTTACTACAGTGAGGAACCGAGTGAACCTATTTGGGAGACAGAGTATGCGAATATCATGTACGCGAACCTCTACCCTAGACCTCAACCTAGGCAGGTAAGACCTCCATTTCCTAGAGGGCCATGCTATAGATGTCAGGGAGATCATCTCATTTGTGATTGTCCCTTGCCTCCACCGACACAACCCCAGTCAGTGACAATCCAGAGCTATTGCCAGGAGTGTGGAAAGGAGCATCTCTTACGAGACTGCCCAGAAAATCCTAATAATATGCCAAAAATCACTCCTATCAATGTGATTGGCTTGGTGGTAGACTCCACAGGAAGTGTGACTTCCACAGCCCCAGTACAAGTCATCACGAGAGCCCAGACACTTAAGCAAAACCAAGACTTAGGCCGGGAAAAGAATACGGAGGTTAGTGAGACGAAGAGCCAGAATAAGAAGAGGACAAGAGCTTGGAGAGATAGCCGTGAACGTATGAAAAGGCAATGGGCAAGAAAGATGAGCGAACTTGAAGAACGCCTACGAGAAACCAAAGCCAAAATCATAGAAATCACATCTCAAACGCACTCTCACGCATCCCCGCCACTACCATCCCCTTCACCCTCCATTCCTCCACCCACCAATCCACCACACGTAACCCAATCAGCACCCCGAGTAGGATCAGTCTTAGCCGATCCCACTCCTGAAGATCTAGACATGATGCTTAAAGCATATCAGGCCAGAATTCAAGAAGGGCCCAATGTAACAGATCTTGAGAAATGTTACCCTAGAGCCGATCTAGAGATAGAGCGAACAAAGCTTTGTGCTAAAATGGTCGAGTTGGCGCAAGCCATGTTTGAAGCCAGTCGTTTGTTCAATGGCTATAACCCCATCAGAACACCATTGCACTTTGATAGTCTATTGGATAGATTGGAGGGGTTACTTGCAAATTTTGTAAAAGGAGCCACCTCCCACGCTAAGGAGAGGGCAAGTGATAGAATAAGCATTCCTCCCAAGGAAGCTTATGTGCCTAACTCCACTGAACCAGACACCTCTTCTTCTATGAATCATTACACACCAGAATTCTTGCGAGAGATTCAAGAAGAGAAATGGGCTAAAGAGAGTGAAGTTCCTCCTCCCATTGAACTGGTGGATGACACACACGATCAATTCCCACAAGACCTTCCTTCCATTTATGGAGAGCAGGAGAGTGCCCAATCTCAAGAAAGATTAGACTTTGAGTCTAATTCTTTACAGGGAACTACCCCATTTCACAGGCCCATGGGAAGCAAAGTCCACTTGTATGAGAGCACCTATAGTCATGGTAAGAAATGAAGATTCAGTCATACCTAGGAACACGGAGGTAGTGAAGAACACCAAAGTGCAGTGCAATCTTACTTTGGAAGAGCTGCTCAAGGTTAGACCAGACGTGTGGAAACATGTAGCCAATCAAGTGCCCGAAGTAGCAAAACCACATTCCCAAGTAGGATCTCAAAGAACAGTGCCAGAAATACCCTTGGGCAACATAGGAGACATGAGCGAGGGAGAAGAAGGAAACACCTATCTCCCCATCACTCATCAAGGCTACACAACCAAGGCCATTTTGGACTCAGGTGCAGGAGTTGCAATTGTTACCACGTCCTTATGGAAACGATGGGGTAAGCTAGCTCTCAGGCCAACGAGAATGAAATTGAAGATGGCTGACAGGCACATAGAAAGACCCTTAGGACTACTAGAGGGGATAACTCTCACTACTTGTGGTGTAGATTTTGAGCACACATTTGCTATCTGTGACTTTAGCAAAAATCAAGCCTATGAGATGATTTTGGGAAGACCATTTATGCGACAGTTGCAAGTGGTACAGGATTGGGGAACCAATTCCTTGTATCTGCAACACTTAGGTGTTACAACCAAAGTCAATCTCAAGGATTACTCTCATAGAGATGTCCCTCCTATCCAATGGAACCCCATCCATAGAGCTAGAGATGATACAAAATCGGTGCATTCCCTAGGATCAGGATCCTCATGGATGCATGAAGACACTCACTTATGGATGTGTAAGGTAGCAGTAGAAGAAGAGAAGAGAGAGAAAGCCAGGGAGGTAGGTGCAAAAGAAACCCATAGATCAATCCAAGACCCAGCCTATGCACCTGTAGTTTTTCCAGATGAAGAATTTGAACCTCACGGCTGGGCAGAAATTCTAGCAACAATGGATGTAGCCATCAATGAAGAACAATGGACACCCCACTGTGATGAGGATGGCTATGATATTTCAGTCTTCTCCATAGAGCCCATCATGGGAGAGGCAGTTCTAGAAGAGTGCGAACCTGGCCCTGATGCATTTGAGGATGCAAGTGACTCCAATCTAGAGTCAATTATTATGGACCCACCTTTTGCATCAGATGAAGAATACTTCTATGAAGTGGAATTTCAACCCTAGAGGCACGGAGAGCTTACAAACGATGTAAGGCTAGCCACACATGTAACCCCTAAGGAAGAAGGAAAGAAAAGGAAGAAGAAAGAAGTCACACCAGAAGAGGAAGAATCTTTGTTTGAGGTCCCAGAAAATTTTAAGAAGTATGAGATAGACGACAGGAGAGTCATGATTAGAATGCCTAAACGAGAGGCGCAATCGGGGGAGGCCTATGATAACAAAGAAACCACCAAGAAAATAGTGGTAGCCATAGAAGAAGGGGAAGAGAGATGCACGTACATAGGCCATGACCTGACAGAAGAGGAAGAACAAGAGCTAATAGCCTTGCTAAGAGAATACAGAGATGTATTCGCTTGGAGTTACAAGGATTTGAAAGGAGTGGACCTGGACATATGCTCACATACGATTCCCATGACTACAGAGGCCAGACCCTCAAAACAAAAGCCATACACATACAGTGACAACTATGCTGCCAAGATCAAAGAAGAGATAGACCGCTTGGTTGAAACTGGATTTATCTATGAAATTGAGCACATTGAATGGGTATCCCCCATTGTAGTGGTGCCCAAAAAGAATGGTAAATTACTTGTATGCATTAACTTGAAGAAGGTTAACGTAGCCACTATCAGGGATAGTTATCCGCTTCCTATCACCGAGCATTTATTAGAAAGGGTAGCCGGCAAGGAAGTGTACAGCTTCCTAGATGGGTTCTCTGGCTACAATCAAGTAGCCATTGCACCAGAAGATCAGCATAAGACGGCTTTTGCCACAGAGTGGGGCATATTCGCTTTTAGGGTAATGCCATTCGGGCTTACCAATGCTCCCGCAACCTTCCGGAGATTGATGTGCCATGTGTTTAAAGAGTTCTTGAGAAAGAATTTGGAAGTCTATGTTGATGATCTATGTGCTCATTCCAACATTAGACAAACACATATACCTGAACTCAGGCAAATCTTTGACAAGTGTAGAGAGTATCAAGTCTGCATGAACCCAGAAAAGTGTGTTTTCATGGTCAGGCAAGGAAAGATTTTAGGACACATAGTGTCAAAGAACGGCATCTCCACTGACGAAGAGAAGGTGAGGGCTATTGCAGAACTACCTAGGCCAAAGAATGTCAAGGAAGTGCAAGCTTTCATTGGGCATTGTGGTTATTACCGACGTTTCATTCACATGTATGCCATCATTGCAAAGCCTCTGTACAGACTTCTGACAAACTTTGAGTGGACTGAGGAATGTGAGAACTCTTTCAATGAGCTCAAATGGCGATTATGCTCAGCACCAATCTTGACTACACCAGATTGGAATAAGCCCTTCCATGTGCATGTGGATGCATCCAATTATGCCATTGGATGTGTGCTTGCACAACCTACTGGTGAAGGTAATATGGATCTTCCCATTGCCTATGCGAGTAGACAGTTGAATGCAGCTAAGCGAAACTATTCCACTACCGAACGAGAAGGGTTGGGCATGGTGTATGCGGTTAAAAAGTTTCGACATTATTTGCTTGCAAATAAGTTTAAATTTTTTAGTGATCATCAAGCTCTACTATACTTGGTAAACAAGCCATGCAACACAGGTAGATTGGTGAGATGGTTCCTCTTACTAATGGAATATGACTTTGAGGTAGTGGTGAGAAAAGGCAAGACTCATTTGAGAGCAGATCATCTCTCTAGGCTCACATCCGGAGAAGCCCCACAAGGAGTATCGGATGATCTTCCTGATGCTTACTTGTTTAATTTGGAAGTAATACCTCAGTGGGCTAAGCCATTAGTGCCAGTATTGACATACGGGCCTAACCACCCAGTAATAAACACTCAAGGTAGAGAGGTAGTAAAAGCCTAGAAGTACCATATCATGGCAGGAAGCATGTACAAACAGACAGATCAAGGGATCTTGGCTTGTTGTGTAGAAGAGGACGAGTACACTAAATGGTTGCATTTAGCACATGTAGGTGCATTAGAGCAACACTACTCAAAGCAACGAACCTTACAGACACTAAGGAGACTCGGAGTGCATTGGCCGACTATGGAGGCTGATGTCCAAAAGTTGTGCAAGGAATGTCCAATCTGCTGCACTAAACCACCTGTGGAACATGCCACTCTTTATCAAGTGTCCATAGTGCCAGATTGGAGTGAACCACTAGTATCCTTCTTAAGGACGAAAACATTCCCTCCAGACATGACTCTGGCTAGGCAAAGGAGTTTAGAACAAGAAGCCCAGGATTATTCACTCATTGGTGATAATCTATACAAGTGTGGTAAAGATGGTTACCTGAGACTATGTGTCCATGAGAGTGAATATCTCAAAATCTTGGATATTGCTCACCAAGGTGTAGCAGGGGGACACTTTGGACCAGATCGGGTAATCAAGGCAATACTATTTGCGGGCTTTTGGTGGCCAACCCTTCACATGGATGCACATAACTATGTGAAACGGTGTGATGTTTGTCAGAGAACTCAGTACCCTATACGCAAAGATGAGATGCCACTGAAGCCTATGATGGGTGGACGTGCGTTCTCTAAATGGGGAATAGACTTTGTTGGTCCTATTAATCCCCCAGCTAAGGGTTCACATGCTGAGTATATCATCGTGGCCATAGACTATCTAACCAAGTGGGTAGAAGTGAAAGCTACTACAAAAAATGATGCTCAAACAAAAGCAAAGTTCTTATTTGAAAATGTATTCACGAGGTATGGATTGCCAATAGAGTTGGTGAGTGATAGAGGCACACACTTCTTGAATGAAGTAATTGAAAACCTTCTCCAAGAATTCTTGGTGATACATAAGAAATCGGCCCCCTATCATCCACAAGCTAATGGCCAGGCGGAGAGCACTAATAAGATCTTATGCAATGTGCTGACTAAACTAGTGGACAATAAACGCTCTGATTGGAACAAACAGCTACACCATGCTGTTTGGACATACCGAGTAGCCTATAAAACGGTACTCCAAGCCACGCCCTTTCAGATGGTGTTCGGCCAAAATGCAGTGCTACCACTAGACTTTTTGATACCTACGTTGAAAGTAGCACAAGAGCATGACTGGATAGGCCACGAGTTGTCCTCTAGAGTCTTCGATCTTGAACGATTAGGTGAAACACGATTGAGGGCTGCAGCAGGAATTTATGCAGCCAAGAAAAGGCAAAAGGCATATTTCGATGCACACGTCAAGGATAAGGGCTTGAAAGCAGGAGACCTAGTCCTAGTCTACACCTTGAAGCAACATGCACGGAAGTTAGAGAAGAGAGGTTACGGGCCAATGATTATCAATAGAATCTCCACAAGCGGCGCAGTTCAACTAGCCACTCTAGAGGGTGATATTCTACCAAGTTACATCAGTGGATGCAGAGTCAAGTTATATCAAGAACCCCTCACTGAAGAGATGCTAAATCGACTCAACACTTCCAAGAAATGTAAAGAAGAAGAGAAATGAATTAGAGAAGAAGCACAGGCAGAAGCTTTAGAACGCATCTGACGAATGAAATTGAGGAGACAAGGCAGAGACCCGCTTATGCCTGACACTCAAGAATCTGTAGGCTATCCTATGGCCATGTGCGAGGCTTCAGGTGGACGTTCCCATAGAATAATCGATCGACGACCTTTTGTAACCCTAGAAGTAGGACAAGGAAAGGGTGAAAAGATTGTAAGAGCTTTGATTGACTCAGGTGCATCCACTAGTGCTGTCAAATTGTCTTACTGCCAAGAATTGAATTTAATTGTCAATCCTATAGAAGCATATCTCATAGGATTGGGAGGTGTGGAAACCCCTTGCATGGGCGAGGTGGATCTTCCCATCTCCATTCAAGACGAAGTGATGACAGTCAAAGTACTAGTGTGTCAAGATGAGGACCTCACTGAGCCTCTTGTCTTGGGTCAGGACTGGATCTATGATCATGCAGTCAACCTCAACCTAAGAAGTGGACTTCTTCAGGTATGGGTAGATCATAGCCGAATTACAGTTGAATTGGAAAATGAGGCACTCAAGGAACTAGGCAAGGCACAAACTCCTGGTCCTTCCAGGGGCGCACATGAAGTTGACAATGCTATTTTTGTCCAAAACTATATGATGCAGAAACAGGCTTGTCTCAACAACGAAGCCAGGGAGAGGACGGAACTCCCTTCTTTTCCAAAGACCAGAAGGTTGCAACAACCAACGGCAGATCAAATACAGAAGAAGCAGAACACCACCGATACTGGATGCCAAAAAAAGGAGCAAAGCAGATTGTTTCAGCCATGGAAACAAGTATGGAGGCGAATACCCTGTTCAGACCTGGCCGACCCCACGGCCAAAACCTCTTATTAGTAGTCAACAACACGACACTAATAAGAAGTCCTTCATTAATCCTTCTGCGAAAGTGAAGTCTATTTGGGTACCCAAGAAGTCAATGAAGGCCAGCCCACAATCACGACAAATCTGGGTGCCTAAGGCTTGCTTGCGGGCTCAAATAGCTACACCAAGGCCACAACCGATACAACATGTTTCACTCACTCGAACATCTGAGGCACAGTCTTACACATCACGCACGGACACATATTCTTCCATGCGCAAAAGTAGAATCACTCTTAAATGGGTCCCTAAAAAGCCTCATTCTCAAGCAGATACCCCTGTCCAACTCTTCAGAGCTTCCACAAAATCAAGATCAAAGCCCATCCACTGCATTTGGCAACCTCAAACTTGTAATAAACCCCCTGACCCCAATTGTAAATCCATGTCCATACACTAACTACGTCACTCTCACACTACATCATCCCACTCAGCTCTTAGGTCTACCCAATGCCTAACTAGACACACAAGCACTGAGCACTTCTTAACCTACTAATCTCTCCCAAACCTCATGTTAATGTTGTAATGGGGACAAAAATGGTTCTATAAGTATATATGGGAGTCTAAGTGCGAGTATGACAGATCATGGGTTTGATTCCAATTTTTCTCCAAGGAGTTTGAGACTCTACAGAACACAGAGGATCTCTAGACCATATGGCAACGTGCAGGGCTAGCAGAATACTTTGAAGCACCACTACCTAAACCGGATCTCCTCCGATGCTATTATTTGGTCTCCACATTACAAGCTAATGAAGAAAAGGACAAACCAGGATCATTTGTTCTCCCTTCCTTGCTGGGCAACAACGAGTTAAAGAGGTTTGAACTTACCTTGGAGTTGGTGAGCTCTGCTTTGAATATGCACGGCACACATGTACCTTCTGAGAAGGATGCTCTCGTTCCTACTAACATGAAGGATAGGAAACTACTGAAGCTTAAAGACATGGCAACACTCACACCAAACGTGTCCATCCCTCTCCGTATGTGCATGCAACATTTTGCTTTCCCCGGCCAAGACCGCTTCACACAACCACACAAAAGAATCTGGTTCGCTCTCTACTTAGCGGAGACAGGTGCGTTACCAATTAAGCTGCTTGTATGGATTATAGATCAATTGTATGAAGCAAATAAAAGGTCTTATAGGAAATTAGTGGTGAACGGTTGCTGTGCAATCACACGCATTATTTACCGGTGCCTAGCATACGATGTTCCCATTGAACATGCCTTAACTTGGGCACAATTACAAATGTTCAAGAAGCTCAAGACGTCCACACATCAATCCAAGCGCATGAGGAGTGCGATCCCTTGTGTCCAGACAAGGGAAGTTCTGACTACTCCTAAAGTATCGCCACGAGGGGAGGCCACTGTACCTCCCTTTACCATTAGGATACCCAGGTCTGGATCTGAAACTACGACACAAGCTGCCCCTTCAGCTCCTCATGCTCCATCTGAATTTGAATTTGCTACAACTAGAGATGCTGAAGGAATGGATCCCCAGACTTCGAAGCATTCTTACAAAGTACACAACTCTCTGATGTAGAGTTTTATTCAGATGCAGAAGAACAAGGCACATCTTCACAAAGAAGAAGAAAATCTACAGACGGCCGCCATGTACATTGGAGTGACGCTCAGCAAGGTCAACAACAAGGACACCTATAAGAAGAAGGAGCATATGAAGAGGAGACCACTGAAGCCCCAGCCTATACAGCAGAACTCCGAAGGCTGTATCAAATTATGGAACGAGTGCGATCGCAACAACTGCTCACCGAACAGAGCAGTAGAGTACTCATGACTCAGCTGTTAGAAGAAGCAGGAGTTGACTCAGAATATAGTGAAGGTCTCTTATTGATGGCAGAAACATATGGGGTAGTAGAAGTAGTGCGGACCGCCATTAGGAGGTCTCCAGTTCAATATGATCCACGAAGATTCCAGACACGACCATGCTCAGGTAAGAATATCCAGATCCCCATTACAACGGCAGAAGGGCCAATTATTACATCTGAACCCATCGGGACAACCTCCCAAGCAACAGAAACTGCTAGCCAAGAGCACCCAGTCACCCATGAGGAATCCACCGAGCCACTACCACCCACACCCCCACCATCGCCTCCTAGAGCAGAAACCGTGGAAATCACCTCGACCACTCAACCCACCGAACAAACCTTCATCTTCCGTACTCCCATCTCTAGTTCAACCCTATTCTCCACCTCTGATAACCCAATCTATGAAGCAACCACCATCACTACACAATCCACTGAATCGCTCATAGAGCCTGCCCTAGGACAACCATCCCCCATGCCCTCAGCCATAGGTCATCCTGACCCTAGATCCATATTCATGGGTTTCCCGGCTACCACGCAACCCTTCATGCCCTCCTCAACGCTACGACCTCAACCCCCAACCTCCATCTCTCCACTTCTCCAATCCCTCCATAACTTCCTTGCTAGAACTTTTCAACCCAGGTCTCAACCATTCCCTTTATTTTCAGCTCCCCACCCCACTTCTCATCTATTCACCACTTTCACACACACACCACCTACCATTCCAATGTATATGGTAGACCCCACACTCGCACCCACTCCTGAAAGTATGGACATTTCACCACCCACGGCACCTCCCCCTCCCCCCACGCTTCCACCTCCTCCCATTCCCCCTCCACCAATTTCACCCACACACACGTCTTCAATAGACACATCATTCACTCTTCCCCTTCCCAAATTCCCTTCCCATGCATCTTCCATTGTAAACACCACCCACTCATCTATAGGCAATGCATTGGACACCATGCTAGCTTGTATATCAAACTTAAGGACATATTACAATCAGCTCCAGCAACAGAATGAACGCCTGCAAGAGCACTCAGAGACACTACAACACCGCCTTGCTGCACTAGAAGAGGACAATGCTCCCCTCCACACACAATTCCAAACTCTCCAAGAGGCTCATAGCATATTGGAGGTACAGTTACAGAACACCCATCAGGAAGCAATACAAGTGGTAGAAGGTCATCTACGGACACAGCTGGAACGCAATTCAAAGCTTCAGCGAAATATGGCCCTACTCAAGCGACATCTTGCTGCCGCTCATGAAGAGAATCGATGCCTGCAATTACAAAATCAGGAAAACCTAGAAGCAGCTATCGAAAGCACACCTGGGGCACCCCTCAGCCCATCAAAGTTTCAAGCAGTGACCCCCGACAATATCAAGATCATATTGGAAGACTATGCCATGCTGCTTGAAGCACATGACCTACTATCAGAGGAACTGGGTCAACTGAAGCAGAAACACCAAAAAGAAACAACAGCAGCCTCTCAAACCACCTCCTCCGCGGCTTCACTTCTCACAGACTCAGAGGCCTTAAAAGATCTCCAGAAACAGGTCACCAAATTGCAAGCACGTCTACTACAATATGAGAGACCACCTTCCCCTCCAGAGGCTCCCACCGACGAAGAAGTAGTACAAATTCCTGTGAAACAAACATTAGAAGAAGAATACGACCCACAACCCTTCCTAGGAGGCCAACAAACGGAAGAAGCTCAGGACACATTCGAAGCACCACGGCCTCCATGGCTACGTCAAGTGGAGGAAATCAGGAGTTCTCACGAAGAGCGCACAGTAGTGCAAAATCAGGCCATGAGGGTCATAGAGGAAACTGTGCTACAATCTGCTTACTTCAAGAACTTGTCATCGAGATGCCTTATCCTCTCATCTGAATTTCAATACAGGCCTTATTATATTATTCTGGCTTATTATAATGCAGAAATACAGAGAGTCACGGGTAAGATTCCTACCTTTGCTACCCAATTTCAACCCGAAGACCTTCCTCTAGAGGTGCAAAAAGGCAAAATTCGTCAACCCACGTGGCGGCAGAAACTTCTAGAGATATATCCAAAAATGCTACGCACATGGAACAACGCGCCTTTACATCTCCTATACAATCCATGCTACGGTCTAGTTCCACGCCGTAGGTCTTGGAAGGCATTCAATATCAAAGTGCAGAACAACGCGCAATGCAAGGAATGGCTAAACTACCCGTACATTGCGCCACCACAGGGACCACCGTCGGTAGCGTACATGATGGGAACAATTCGACATTGGATGCCGTGATTGAAGCCCATGCCAGATGTGGCAGCTCAAATGATGCTTAAGATTTTAGATATGATGCAGGTAGTCCTGAAAACCTTTAAAAATGCAGCCGCACCACAGGTACGTCTACCGGGGTTTACCAATGGAAATTATGATTTGGTGTATGACATGAGCACCACCCCCAGTATTCGTGTGGCTTACGCCTGGCATGCACGCATCAAATACCTCCCTGCATGTTACAAACAGACCTTCGAAGAAATGTTCAGATCAGGTTTCTAGGAGTATCACTCGGAGGTCTTCGCACCGAAGCCAACACACCTGCTCCATCTCTTTGCTTGTGAACAAGCAATGTACTCTGAGTACTACACCACACCGCAACCAGAGGTCCCTGGCGCAATAAATTGGGATGCATTGGAAGCTGATCTAGCAAGAGGCTTAAGGATAGGAGAACACGAACTTGCCACCAATGTCATCCAATACTATATCAACCACCCGATAGAACAGAGGTCTGTCAGGGGCGATAGACGCTAGGAAGGGGGGCGTGTTGGCATACAAGCCAGATGAAGAGCATACTAGCACAACGGAGCAGTCATGCACAATACGGCAACAAGGCCCAATCATTTTTTTCATGGACCATTTACAACTCAAGTGATTTTAATCACTACACAAACATTGTAAATTTTGTTTTTGGTAGAATAGACTCCATTTTGTTCAAGCGGAGGAGTCCTCGAGCTTGAGGAGTAGTAGAATTATCTACATATCAATTTTTATAATTTTTAGACTTCGTTTGAGCCCTCAAATAGGCTCTAGAACCTAATTTTTAACTAGGCCGGACACTAGGTCTGGACAAGGCCAAAGCTAGTGAGAACACTATAAAAAGAGCTAGAGAGCTCATTTTGGGGTTAGATTGTTTGTGAGTTGAGCTGATGTAAGAGACTTTTTGGCTAATGTAAAGAACTCCATTGTTCCTCTCCTTGTTCTTGCCTTGTGTGCGCATGTGTTTGTATGTGTGTGCATGCTTGTGTGCTTCTCACTCACACACTTGTGCCTTCACCTGCTCATAGTCTTCATACTAGTCCTCACGTCTCCACAGATTGACAATTATGAGGTGAATCTTCTCACGTTGGTACTCACCATTGTGCTAGAGTGACACCATGGTCCTCATGGCTTCCACTATCCCACAGGTATCTGCTAAAAGGTTCAATGATTCAACAAATTGAGGGTCTACATTTTCCGCTTGCAGCATTTGGTTTACCAGTGCTCTATTGGCCTCTTCTGACATCTTATGCCTCTTCTGCACTTGCTTGATCGTTTTGTATAGTCGTTTAAGTTGTGCGTGTAGGCAGGAGCTTCCTCCTCACTCTCCTCTAATTCCTTCCCTTGTGCTTCTTCCTGATTCTGTGTGCTTTCAGCGTGAGGATGTTGTGTCTCATCTTCCCAATGCACCCTTCTAGCCGCACTTTGTGTCCGTCCTCTCTGGGATGATGAGTCGGGGCCGTCCGTGTCTGAGAAGAACTCACTCTCAGATAAGTGAGCTGTCTGCAAGAAGCTTTCAAAGTCAAAAGATGGGTCTTCTGGCAGTGAAGCCATGGATGCAAACTCCGCATCTGTGGGTAGTGGGGGGGCTGATGGAGTGGGTTGTACCATGCTTCTTGATTGGGGTCCTTGAATATGGATTGTGAAAGGGGCTACTTGTCCTTCTTCTCTACTGGAGGCTTCTGTGGTTACTTCACGAGGAATTAGAACCTGTGAAAGTGATCCACGCATTCTTTTAGTGGGTTGGACCCCTAATTTCCGCCCCTGGAAGAATTCCAATTGTGAGTACTTGAGGGCTCGTGCAATTGGCACATCATAAGCAAGGCATCTGTAGATGATTCTTGTAATGGCGAAGCAGCCATTCAAAGTAGGCTTCCTCACTCCTCGCTTGCCTGCTTCATATAACTGATCAAGGATCCATACTGGCATTTTCATAGGTAAGCTCTCGGTCTCTGCTAGGTATAACCTATACCAGATCTTCTTATGAGGCTGGGTGAACCGGTCTTGCGCCGGAAAGGCAAAGTGTTGAAGGCACATCCGTAATGGTATGGCGATGTTGGGGGTGAGAGCACACATTTCTTTCAACTTCTTGATTTTATTGTTCTTCATGGACTCCAGTATCAAAGGATCTCGATCGAAAGGTACATGGGTTCCATACATCTGAAGGGCTTCCCTGATTAAAGTAATATTCACTCAAACTTCTTCATTTCCTCCTGGTTTGATAGAGAGGGCACCAGGAATGTGCCTGAATGATCTTTATCTCTTGTCGCCTTCAGTGTGGCAATCAAGTAGTAACACCTCAGAAAATCAGCTCTAGGCAAAGCTGCACTAAAATAATCTTGCAACCCCGCTTTCAGCCAAATATCTTGAAGAGGAGCTGCATTCTGTAAGGTTTCAAATTCTCTTGAGAAGAATTGAAATGTCCACCAAACTCCACCGAATTCCAACTTGGACTCCCTGATGTGGTCCGCGTCTTCCAAATCTCCTGGCATCTCATTGAACTAGTGAGAATGCCCCTTAACTCTTTCTGTTAGGCCACTTGGTGGATCTGAGATGGGAATTCTTCTCACATTCAAAAGCTCTTCAGGCCTTGCTGTCAGTGGAGCTTCCACAGGCATGGTATCCCAATTGCTTTGAGTACTAGTGCCCGTCTGGGAGCTTGTTCCTGCTACTGCTGCCATGACACTTCTGATGCTTATATGTTAGAAGAAGAAAGGCACATTAGTGTTGCATAGGAAACAGGATGTAGTGGTGTTCCCTCCACAATACTAACATGACAATCCAGATGGTTAGTGGTTAGAGGTGAAGTGAGTTTGTGATAGATGTGAGTGATGATTAGAGGTTAGTGTCATCCTAGATGCATACTTTGGTTATGCAATGGACTCAGAATGCACCTATATCAAAGTGGATGGATTTACAAAATTGGGTCAGGGGTTTGATACAGGGTTTAGTTCGCCAAACTTTAATCGGGGATTCGTAGTTCTTAGAGCTAAAGACAGGTAAAGATTTATGAGCAAGATTGTGCTGGATTTGGGACCTTTTGGGTACCCATTTCCAGACAGTCCTAGGTTTGACTGAGTGTGTGTTAGTGTGGGGTTTAGGTAGAGTTCCTGAGTTGTTTTTCAAGAGGACTTGTGAGTGTTGAATTATGCCCGTGATTGGAGTTGGAGCTATTTGGGCTTGTAAACAGGCCTTGGGCACCCATATCTGTCTAGCATTGGGGCTAGCCTTCATTGACCGCTTAGGGACCCAAATAGACGTGGTATGCCTAGGAGGTTGCCTAGGGTACTCCTTCACTTGTATCCTTGCTGGTGTGGCTTGTGTTGTGCCTCCTCGAGAACCTGTTACTAGAGCCGTGGGTTTTCCATCCTTGTGTATCCAGATCTGCTTCGCGCCACGAGTTACTCCTTGTTGCACTGGTTGGCGCTCCTGTCTCTTGATCAGCGGCCTCCTTCGTGTCGTGTGATGTTTGGTCTGCATGTTTAGAATCTTCTTTGTAATAGCTGGGAATTCCTCATTGACTCCTGTACCTTCGGTAGGATTGACAATCCTCTGCACCATAGAACTCTGGACAAGAACATCATCATTATCTTCATGTGGATTTCTGGAGAGACCAGAAGTTGGTGCCTTTCCTAATGGGTTGAGTGCTTGATTTTCCAATTCAATCGTAAGATAGCTTTGGCCTGCCCAAGCCTGAAGAAGTCCACTTCTTAGGTTGAGGTTGACTGTGTGATCATAGATCCAGTCTTGGCCCAAGACAAGAGGTTCGGTAAGATCCTCGTCTTCACATACTAGCACTTTTGCTGGCATGAGGACCTCTTGAATGTAGAGGGGAAGCTCCGCCTCTCCCATGCAAGGGGTTTCGACACCTCCTAATCCTATGAGATATGCTTCTAGGGGTTTTACCTCCAATTGCAATTGTTGGCAGTAAGAAAGGCGAATTGCACTAGTGGCGGCTCCTGAATCAATTAAAGCTCTCACGCTCCTTGTACTGTTTCCTTGTCCTACTTCTAGGGTCACAAAAGGTCGTCGATCAACTATCGTATGGGTCCGCTTACCTGAAGCCTCACACATGGCAATGTGATAACCATGAGCTTCAAGATTGTCAATCATGGCCTGATCTCTACCTTGTCTTCGTAGTTTCATTCGTCGAATGCATTCTAAAGCTTCGGCCTGTGCTTCTTCTCGAATTTGCTTTTGCTCTTCCTTACGTTTTTTTGCAGTAGTGAGTCGATTAAGCATTTCTTTGATTAGTGGTTCTTGATATAGCTTGACTCTGCATCCGCTTATGTAACTTGGTAGTATGTCACCTTCTATAGTGGCTAGTTGTATTGCTCCACTTGTGGAGATCTTATTGATTATCATAGATCCATAGCCTCTTTTCTCCAATTTTCATGCATGTTGCTTCAATGTGTAGACTAGGACTAGGTCTCCTGCCTTCAAGCCTTTATCCTTCACATGTGTATCAAAATACGCCTTTTGCCTCTTCTTGGCTGCATAGATTCCTGCTGTAGCTCTCAATCGTGTCTCACCTAGATGTTCAAGATCAAAGATTCTAGAGGACAACTCATGGCCTATCCAGTCATTCTCTTGTGCCACTTTCAAGGTAGGTATCAAAAAATCCAATGGTAGCACTGCATTCTGGCCAAATACCATCTGAAAGGGCATGGCTTGGAGTACCGTTTTATAGGCAACTCGATATGCCCAAACAGCGTGGTGTAGCTGTTTGTCTCAATCAGAGCGTTTGTTATTCACCAATTTAGTCAGCACATTGCATAAGATCTTATTTGTGCTCTCGGCCTGGCCATTAGCTTGTGGGTGATAAGGGGCAGACTTCTTATGTACTACCAAGAATTCTTGGAGAAGGTTTTCTATGACTTCATTCAAGAAGTGTGTGCCTCTATCACTTACTAATTCTATTGGCAATCCGTATCTAGTGAACACATTTTCAAATAAGAACTTTGCTGTTGTTTGAGCATCATTCTTCGTAGTGGCTTTCACTTCTACCCACTTGATCAGATAGTCTGTGACCACAATGATGTACTCAGCATGTGAACCCTTAGGTGGGGGATTAATAGGACCAACAAAGTCTATTCCCCACTTAGAGAATGCACGTCCACCCATCATAGGTTTCAATGGCATCTCATCCTTGCGTATGGGATACTGAGTTCGTTGACAAACCTCGCACCTCTTCACATAGGTATGTGTGTCCATGTGAAGAGTTGGCCACCAAAGACCTGCAAACAAAATTTCTTTGAACACCCGATCTGGACCAAAGTGTCCTCGTGCTACACCTTGGTGAGCAGTCTCTAATATCTTCAGATATTCGCTCTCGTGGACACACAATCTAAGATACCCATCTTTTCCTCGTCTGTATAGATTATCTCCAATGAGAGCATAGTCTAGCGCCTCTTGTTCTAAGCTCCTTTGTCTAACCAGAGTCATTTCTTGAGGGAATGTTTTCGTCCTCAGAAAGGCCACTAATGGCTCGCTCCAACCTGGCACTAGAGACACGCGATAAAGGGTGGCATGTTCCACTGGTGGCTTAATGCGGCAAATTGGGCATTCCTTGCACATCCTATGAACATCTGCTTCCATAGTTGGCTAGTATACTCCAAGTCTCCTCAATGTTTGTAGGGTTCGTTGTTTTGAGTAGTGTTGCTCTAATGCACCTACATGTGCTAATTGCAACCACTTCGCGTACTCATCCTCTTCCACACAACAGGCTAATACCCCGTGATCTATATGTTTGTACACACTTCTTGCCATGATATGATACTTTTGGGCTTTTACTATCTCCCTATCTTGTGTGTTTATTATTGGGCCGTTAGGCCCATATGTCAATAATGGCACTAATGGCTTAGCCCACTGAGGTACAACTTCCAATTTAAACAAGTAAGCATCAGGTAAGTCATCTGACACTCCTTGTGGGGCCTCTCTAGATGTGAGCCTAGAGAGATGGTCTGCTCTCAAATGAGTCCTGCCTTTCCTCACTACTACCTCAAAGTCATATTCCATTAGTAAGAGAAACCATCTTACTAATCTGCCTGTATTACATGGCTTGTTTACCAGGTATAGTAGAGCTTGGTGATCAATAAAAAATTTGAACTTATTTGCAAGCAAATAGTGTCTAAACTTTTTAACCGCGTACACCATGCCTAATCCTTCTCGTTCGGTGGTGGTATAGTTTCGTTCAGCAGCATTCAACTGTCTACTGGCATAGGCAATAGGAAGATCCATATTACCTTCACCCATAGGTTGTGCAAGTACACATCCAATACAATAATTGGAGGCATCCACATGAACATGGAATGGCTTGTTCCAATCTGGTGTGGTCAAGATTGGTGCTGAACATAACCTTCGTTTAAGCTCATTGAAGGAATTCTCACATTCATCAGTCCACTCAAAGTTAGTCAGAAGTCCGTACATGGGCTTTGCAATGACAGCATACATGTGAATGAACCGGCGGTAGTAACCACAATGCCCCATGAAAGCCTGTACTTCCTTGACGTTCTTTGGCCTAGGTAGTTCTGCGATGGCTCTCACTTTCTCTTTGTCAGTGGATATGCCGTTCTTAGACGCTATGTGTCCTAGAATTTTGCCTTGCCTGACCATGAAAACACAATTTTCTGGGTTCAGGCAGACTTGATATTCTCTGCATTTATCAAAGATTTGTCTGAGTTCAGGTATATGGGTCTGTCTAATATTGGAATGAGCGCAAAGATCATCAACATAGACTTCCAAATTCTTCCTCAAGAACTCTTTAAACACGTGACACATTAATCTTTGAAAGGTAGCAGGTGCATTGGTAAGCCCGAATGGCATTACCCAAAAGGCAAATATGCCCCCCTCTATGGCAAAATCCATCTTATGCTGAGCTTCTGGTGCAATGGCTACTTGATTGTAGCCAGAGAACCCATCTAGGAAGCTGACACTTCCTTGTCTGCTACCCTTTTTAATAAATTCTTGGTGATAGGAAGCGGATAACTATCCCTGATAGTGGCTGCGTTAACCTTCTTCAAGTTAATGCATACACGTAATTTGCCATTCTTTTTGGGCACCACTACAATGGGGGATACCCATTCAGTATGCTCAATTTCATAGATAAATCCAGCTTCAACCAAGCGATCTATCTCTTCCTTGATCTTGGCCACATAGTTGTCATTGTATGTGTATGGCTTTTGCTTAGAGGGCCTAGCCTCTGAAGTCATGGGTATCGTATGTGAGCATATGTCAGGGTCTACACCTTTCAGGTCCTTGTAGCTCCAAGCGAATACATCTCTGTACTCTTAGCAAACCTACCAACTCTTGCTCTTCTTCTTTCATCAGGTCATGCCCTATGTAGGTGCATCTTTCTTCTCCCTCTTCTATGGCGACAACTATTTTCTTGGTAGTTTCCTTGCTATCATAGGCCTCTCCTGCTTGTGCCTCACGTTTAGGCATTCTTATCATGACTCTCCTATCGTCTATCTCATATTTTTTAAAGTTTTCAGGGACCTCAAACAAGGATTCTTCTGCCTCCGGAGTGAATTCCTTCTTCTTTCTTTTCTTTCCTCCACTCTTAGTGGCTACTTGTGTGGCTAACCTCACCTCATTCGTGATTTCTCCGTGTCTCTGGGGGTAAGCTTCAACTTCATAGAAGTATTCTTCATCTGATGCAAAAGGTGGGTCCATAATGATTGACTCTAAGTCGGAGTCACTTGCATCCTCAAATGTATCAGGGCTAGGTTCGTATTCTTCTAAAACTGCATCTCCCATGATTGTCTCTATTGAGAAGACTGAAATGTCATAGCCATCCTCATCAGAGTGGGGTGTCCACTACTCTTCATCGATGGCTACATCCATTGTTGCTAAAATTTCTGCCCAGCCGTGAGGTTCAAACTCTTCATCGGGAAATACTACAGGTGCATAGGCTGGGTCTTGAATTGATCTATGTGTCTCTTTCGCACCTACCTCTCTGGCTTTTTCTCTTTTGTCTTCTTCTACTGCCACTTTGCACATCCATAAGTGGGTGTCTTCATGCATCCATGAGGATCCAATCCTATGGAATGCACTGACTCCGTGTCATCCTTGGCTCTATGGACGGGATTCCATTGAATGGATGGTACGTCTCTATGAGATTAATCCTTGAGATTGACCTTGGTTGTAACACCTAAGTGTTGCAAGTATAAGGAATTGGTTCCCCAGTCCTGTACTACTTGCAATTGCCGCATAAATGGCCTTCCCAAAATCATCTTGTAGGCTTGGTTTCTGCTAAAGTCGCATATAGCAAAAGTATGTTCGAACTCAACACCACATGTAGTGAGAGTTATGCCTTCTAGCAATCCCAAGGGCCTCTCAATATGGCCATCGGCCATCTGCAATTTCATTCTCGTCGATCGGAGTGCTGGCTTGCCCCAACGCTTCCATAGGGAAGTTGTAGCAATTGCAACTCCTGCACCTGAGTCCAAAATTGCCTTGGTTGTGTATCCCTGATGGGTAACTGGGAGATAGGTATTTCCTTCTTCTCCTTCACTCATTTCTCCTATCTTATCCAATGGTATTTCAGGCACTGTTCTATGAGATCCTACCTGGGAACGTGATTTCGCTATGTCTCGCACTTGTTTGGCTACGTGTTTCCACACTTCTGGCTTAACTTTGAGTAGCTCTTCTAAAGTGAGATTGCACTACACTTTAGTGTTCTTTACTACCTCTGTATTCCTAGGTATGATTGAATCTTCGTTTCTTATCATGATTGTGGGTGCTCTCAGGCAAGTAGACTTGGTTTCCCATGGGCTTGTGAAATGTGGTAACTCTTGCAAGGAATTAGACTCAAAGTCTAACCTCTCATGAGAGTGGGCACTTTCTTGTTCTTCATAAATAGAAGGGATGTCCTATGGGAACTGATCATGTGCCTCATCCACAAGTTCAATGGGAGGAGGGACTTCACTCTCCTTTGCCCACTTCTCTTCTTGAATCTCTCTCAGAAACTCTGGTGAATACCTATTCATAGAAGAAGAGGTGGCTGGTTCAGTTGAGTTAGGCACATAAGCTCCCTAGGGAGGAATGCTTATTCTATCACTTGCCCTCTCCTTAGCCTGGGAGGTGGCTCCTTTTCCAGACTTTGCAAGTAACCTCTCCAATCTATCCAATAGACCATCAAAGTGCAATGGTGTTCTGAAGGGGTTAGAGCCATTGAACAAGCGACTGGCTTCAAACATGGCTTGCGCCAATTCGACCATTTTAGCACAAAGCTTTGTTCGCTCTATCTCTAGATCGGCTCTAGGGTAACATTTCTCATGATCTGTTACATTGGGCCCTTCTTGGATTCTGGCCTGATATGCTTTAAGCATCATGTCTAGATCTTCAGGAGTGGGATCGGCTAGGACTGATCCTACTCTGGGTGGTGGGTGGGTTAAGGGTGGTGTATTGAAAGGTTGGGGAATGGAAGAAGATGGATTGGTGGGTAAAGGGAAAGGTGGTGGAGGGGTGGTGTGAGAGTGGTTTTGAGATGCAAGTTCACTTATCTTTGCTTTGGTTTCTCTCAAGCTTTCTTCAAGTTCGCTCATTTTCTGTGACCATTGTCTTTTCATTCTCTCCTGGCTATCTCTCCATGCTCTTGTCCTTTTCTTGGTTATACTCTCTGTCTCACTAACCTCAGAACTCTTTTCCTGCCCTACTCCTTGAGTTTGCTGCAAGGCTTGGGCTCTAGTGACCACATTCACTGGGGCTGTGGAAGTTATACTTCCCGTAGAGTCTACCACTAACCCAATGACGATAGGAGTCATTTTAGGCATGTTATTAGGGTTCTTTGGGCAATCTCGTAGGAGATGCTCTTTTCCGTAGTCTTGACAGAAACCCTGAATTGTCACTAGTTGGGGTTGTGTAGGGGCAGGTAGTGGACAATCACGTATCAAGTGATCTCCCTGACATCTGAAGCATGGTCCTCTAGGAAATGGGGGTCGTACCTGCCTAGGTTGAGGTCTAGAGTTGGGGTTTGTGTACATGACATTAGCATACTCAGGCTCCCCACTATTTTCACTTGGGTCCTCATAATATTATGACTCGTTATGCTCGGGTGACTGCATGTAGTAAGCCTGTGGGCTATCAATATGTGTGGAGTCAAAACTATGTTCACTTGGATCACTGTCTGATAGCAATGGGGTGACTAGGACTATGGCTCTGTTCGGATTTTCTTCAGCAGATGCATATTTCACTGGGATCACATTGGTTGGAGCAGGGGGTTGCTGCACTACGACTGGTTGAGGTCTCTGCTGCCCTTGATAAGGTGGCTGATAAGTTTGTTGTGGTCTGTTGTATTGTTGTGGTGGGTACTGATTCTGGTATCTACCCTGTTGTGGATATGGCTGAGGGTAATTTTGCCTAACAGTTTGTTTGTTATATGGGCAGTCCTGTGCAGTGTGGTTGGTGTACCTTCGCTCTATGGTGCAGTACTGGCTACTAGGATTCACCTGGGGTTGGGCCATAATGGGACATACATTTGCCATATGGTCACCTCCACAAGTGTAGCACCGCTTAACTGGGGCAAATCTTGGAATTTGTTTGCTAGAGACACCTCGTTTTTGAGCTACCTTCTCTGCAAGTTCCTCAATGGATGTGGACTGACCAGATGTGAGACTACTAGAGCTATCCAAATCCTTATAGATTTTTGATATCTCTAACTCCTCGCCTAGATTATCCTCAATGTCTATGCACATGCGCACGCATTCTTCTATAGTTCTGGGGTCCTTCAAATACACATATGACCTAAGCTTGGTGCTCAACAAGCCATCTAAGAACAAAGCCACTTGCTTGGCTGGTGTGGGTAACTCATGCATCGGGCACCTCTCTAGGTATTGCCTAAACCATCTTCCTGCTAGTCTGACCATCTCTTGAGGTGTTTGCTTGAAGCTATGAATTAGTGAGGAAGTGTTGTGCCTTATGCCACTCTTAGAAAAATCAATGATAAATGCCTCTAGGAGCTGGTCTATGTTTCTGAAATGCCTCTCGTTCAGTGGTTGAAACCACGTAAAGGCAGTGTTCCTAAGGGTTAGACCAAAAGCATTATATTGTGTGAATAGGTCCTCTACCTGTTCAGCTTTCAAGACTTGCCTAAATTCTGCCACATGGTCATAAGGGTCTCCAGTGCCATCAAAGTAATTCTTCATGGACTTCACCAGTTGAGTTGGCCTCAGGGCCCTAGTGTGTTCTCTAGGCCTTGGCAAAGGGAAACCATCGTCATTTCTCTGGTTCCTTGGGGCTCTAGGTCTCTCGGTTTCTTCTCTATCTGTCCCTGTTCTCATCCTTTCTCTTCCTAGGGAGTTGGCAAAGCTTACCTCAGGTCTATCTCTACTTCTATCTCTTTGAACTCCATGAGCTTGGGAGGTCCCAGCTCCTTGGTGGTTGTAGGATACATTGGACCGAGGTTGGGGAAAAACAAATTCGCCCTTCCATGTGTAGGCGTGTCTGCCATGCTCAGTGACCACAAAGATCCTTTCTGATGTATTGTCTAGGTAGGTTACTTTGCCTGGGCTATCAGGGTCTTTAAACTCATAGATTGTGAGAGCACCTACTTCGTAAGGTAGGGCAGGCTTATATCTCCAAAAGGCCTCATCGGTTTCTCGGTTTAAAAGCAAATCTATGCTTTTATTATCCTGAGGGATCCACTCTGGAGTCATGATCCTGGTCAAGACTGATTTACCACGGGGAGTCCTCGGCTCTCCCTCTACATTCCCTTGCTCTATATCACCCATGTCGATCTCTGCGATCACATTTTCGAACTCGTGTGTTCTATCTGGGAGAGTGGTGACTACATAAATAGTCCCTTCTTTGTCTAGGTATGCTCCATTCTTGAATTTGACTACAGGGTGTTCTAGTCCATGGGGTTGATCAGGGTTCTTAATCTGGACCACTGATCTTCTCAGGCCGTCTTCGTAGATGTGAGCACCTAGACGATTAGTCCTGATGTATTCCAATTGAGTCTTGTAAGGTCCTCCTGGCTTTTCTAGATACGCCACCCCTGAACTACCTACTGGTCTCTCCATGTTATAGGACATTTCAGAATCACTTGTTTCTGATCGGGGAGTGTATGGGTAATCACTCAACTGCTGGGCCCAAGACCTAGCAGTGTGATTGACACTAGCTTCAAAAGATCTGAGGCTTTGTCTGTCGTCGCCTAAGTGTCTGCCTGACCTAAGGCTCATATGCCTGGTTTATCTACCCCCTTGGTCCCAAGTACACTCTCGTTGCAGGTTTATTTGCACCAATCACTTTGTTCTTTTTAGTTGATTATTATGTTATGCCCTTGTTCAAGATCACGTCGTCAGGAATACTTAAGTGAAGTTCGCACTTGATAATTGATCGATTCAAGTTTACTTTTTTTCCTTAGGGTTTTCGCACTTAAGACCTACTTAATGCTTGCACTTAGTTGATTAGCTCTCTTGGACTTGATTCGTGCCTGACGTTGCCCTAATTAATTACCACACCTAAGTCGTACTTAGCTTAGGCTAGGAATTGACAAAGGAGGGTTGAGAGAACTTCCAACCTCAATCCTCTGGTTGCTCAGACCGCTGCACAAGCCCAGGAAGCCTTCTCCCAAGCTTGGTACTCACCCTTGCTAGCTTGCCTTGGAATGCCTTGCTTGCACACAATGTTCCTGCAAAAGTTCACAAGTTAATACAGCTCCTTTACCACAATGGATTGGAAGACACACATCAACAATTACAGGCCCCACCCTTGAAGTAACTCACTGCACCCCCAAAATCTCATGACCACCTAGTCTCACCTAAAGGTCAACTTAAAAATCTCATCAATCGGAGTTCGTATGGTGAAGTTATGACCATTCAGGCACTTAGGGGTCAAAACAGGCTCTCAGGGTTCAGGAAATTCCTCCCTGGTTTCTAGGTCTTTTGCCCACGCCTAAGGCTCTAATGTTATCCCAATGTGTCCAAAATTAAGCCCAAATATACCTCAATTCACTCAATTAATTCACTCTAAAATTTCATGCGTTAAGCCCATGTATCGCGGTAGGTCGGGTCGAGGTGTCGCGATAGGTGGAGGTGTCGCGATACTTGGGAGTGTCACGATAGGTCGAAGTGTCGCGATACTTGGGAGTGTCGCGATAGGTGGAGGTGTCATGATACCTAGGAGTGTCGCGATAGGTCGAGGTGTCACGATACTTGGGAGTGTCACGATAGGTTGAGGTGTCGCGATACCTGGGAGTGTCGCGATAGGTCAAGGTGTCGCGATACCTAGGAGTGTCGCGATAGGTCGAGGTGTCTCGATACTTGGGAGTGTCGCGATAGGTCGAGGTGTCGTGATACTTGGGAGTGTCGCGATGGATCGAAGTGTCGTGATACTTGGGAGTGTCGCGATAGGTCGAGGTGTCGCGATACTTGGGAGTGTCGCGATACCTGGGAGTGTCGCGATACCTCGAGGTGTCACGATAGGTCGGGATATGGTGAATTTTTCTGTTCTGTGTAGTGATCCTAGGAGCTCTAGGGTTGCGTAGTGTCGTGGTGCACTCAGAATCGTGATTGGGGCAATGTTTCGGTGTGTCGCGATAGCTCGAGCTCGACGCCTCGGGGCTTGCGCAGAGAGATTCCGTACCTGCTGAGCTTGCTGGAGATGATGATGGAGCTGAAACCTGCAAGAAACATGCAAAAACACACACAAAACAAAGACACACACTCGCTCTCTCTCAAACTCGCACAAAGAAAATGAGGGAAATGATTTGGAAGTGGGAATATAAGGTGGTGAAGGAGATGAAGATGGAGATGAAGATGGAGATGGAGATGGAGAAAAATCAGAAATTTACCTACTACTTACCATTCCAACACGTCCTCTCTACGTCTTACCATCACACGCTCGTCCTCAAAGCTCGAATCCCCGGCAACGGCGCCAAAATTTGGTGTAGCTCAGTGATGAGTAGCACCTCCTTTAATGTCAATCCGGGAAGACATGAGGATGGTATGAAGACCTCGAGCAAGTGAAGGCACAAATGTGTGAGTGAGAAGCACACCAACATGCACACACATACACACACACGCGCACACACGGCAAGAACAAAGAGATTAAGACAATGGAATCACTTCTATTATAACCAAGTTCTCATACAAGCTCAAAACTACAAGAAGCTACCCAAAAATGAGCTCTCTAGCTCTATTTATAGTTTTTTACTAGCTCTGGCCCTGTCCAGACCTAGTGTCCGGCCTAGTTAAAAATTAGGTTCCAGGGCTTATTTGAGGGCTCAAACAAGATCTAAAAAATATGAAAATTGGTAGACAACTACTTCTAAGGCTCATCAAGCTCGAGGACTCCTCGGCTTGTACAAAATGGAGCTACAAAAAGTTGAAACGGTATTTACAAGGGTTTTTAGTGATGAGAATCACTTTTAACATGATGTAAAGTTTGGAAAAAAATTTAAAGGGTTGCCTTAGTGCTAGATCTGCATGCATACCCGTACTTGCTTCTTCCCATATGATGCCAACAGTGGATCACTATATATGTGATCAAAGATAAATCAGAGGTATTCAATACATTTAAACATTACCATGTGTATGCAAAAAGAATCACAGGTCAAACGTTGAAGAGACTAAGGTCAGATGGAGGGGGAGAGTATTTCTCTAATGAGTTCAGTAATTACTTATGGAATGCAAGTATAAAAAGAGAAGTTACTTGCGGGTACTCTCCTAAAAAAATGGTGTAATAGAAAGGAGAAATAGAACTCTTGTTGAGTATGCAAGATCAATGATGAAGGAGAAAAATTGTCCAAATTATTTGTGGGTTAAGGCTGTAAATACAGCCACATATTTGTTCAATAGATTACCATGTAAAGCTTTGCAGGGTATGACACCATATGAAGCCTGGTGGGGTAAGAGACCTACCTTAGGTCATTGCAAAGTGTTTGGATGTTTGGCCTATGCATATATGCCATCTCAGTTGAGGCATAAATTGGAACCTAAAGCTTAAAAGTATGTGTTCATTGTATATGATGATAAACAGATGGGATATAGGTTGTGGAGTCCATCCACAAAGCAATTTCTTGTATCAAAGGATGTTACATTTGATGAGCAAGGTACTTAGTATGCAAGTACAATCAATAATCATGCAGGTGATGAGGAAGTTTTGAATCAGAAGAAAGGTAAATCAAAGGTTCAGATATTTGATGAAGAAGAGAACAATGAAGTACAAGTTGAAGTTGAAGAAGTGCCAAGATTTGATCCAGAATGTGATGAACGAGAAACTTCAAGAAGTGGAGAAGTCAGAAGGTCATCAAGACACAAATGGCAACCTACAAGGTATAGCTATGACACTTCTTTTTTGACTACTAAAGATTATGCTTACATGGTGAAAGCAGATGAAGAACCTTCTACATATGAAGAGGCAAAAGGTAAGGAAAATTGGGAGAAAGCTATGCAGGAAGAGTATGATGCATTGATGGAGAATGAGACATGGAATTTGGTTCCTAAACCAAATACTCATAAGATCATTGGATGCAAATGGGTTTACAAGACAAAGAGGTATGTAGATCGAAGTGTGTCTAGGTATAAAGCTAGACTTGTTGTGAAAGGGTATGCTCAGACATATGGTATAGATTATGATGAGACCTGTCCTGTGGCAAAAATGACAACCATTAGGACACTCATAGCCATTTTTGCATGTGAAGGTTGGAGATTATGTCAATTACATTGAAGAATGCTTTCCTTAATGGTTATATTTCAGATGATGTTTTCATGGATCAACCACAAGGGTTCAGAGATAAAAGATATTCAGAATATGTATGTAAGCTCAAGAGAGCTTTGTATGGTTTGAAGCAGGCCCTAAGGGCATGGAATTATAGACTTGTGAAGTTCTTGAAGGAACTTGGTTTCCAAGTATCTAAAGCTTATAGTAGCTTTCTTGTCAAAGCAAGTGATGATGGGTTCATTTATATGTGCATATATGTTGATGACATAATCCTTACAGGTATAGATGAGAAGGGCATACAAAGCCTCAAGAAGCAAATGGAGAAAGAGTTCAAGATTAGTGACTTGGAAGACTTGTCATATTTCTTGGGCATGGAGATCTCATATACTCAACATGGAGTGTATGTAACTCAAGAATTTATTGATCAAGTTTAAAATGGAAGATTGCAGGGTTCCACCTACTCCAATGGAGGTGAATCACAAATTGAGTAGATATGGAGGAGAAGAATTCACGGATATGGAGCTATATCAAAGTCTGGTTGGTATTCTAATCTATGCTACATTAATTAGGCCTGATTTGTCATATGCAGTTGGAGTGTTGTCTCAATTCATGCATTGTCCTAGAAAAGAACATTGGGTTGCACGACAAAGAGTATTGAGGTACATTAAGGGTACACTTAAGGAAGGTTTGTATTATGGTTTTACATCAGATATAAACATCAAGATATATAGTGATACAGATTGGGCAGGTAATCTTGATGATGGGAGATCAACTTATGGGTACTTGTGTTATGTGGGAGATAAGTTAATCTCTTGGTGCCCCAAGAAGCAACACACAGTTGCTTTGTCATCTACAGAAGAAGAGTATAAAGGTATGGTCGAAGTTGCAAAGGAAGTCATATGGTTGAAGACTCTCATGAAGAGTTTTGACATCACTCAGAGTAATCCCACTATTCATGGAGATAACATGAGCTCATTGTATCTATCTGCTAACCCTATTTTTCATGCCAGGACCAAACATATTGAGATTGAATATCATTTTTTGAGAGAGAAGGTGATTGATAAGGAGATTGAAGTCATACATACTTCAACAAAAGATCAGCTTGCAGATATGCTAACCAAAAGCTTGGATGGACCAAAGCTACAAAGATTTAAAGACATGGTAGGTATAAAGAAGATAGAGAAAATCTCAATTGATGATTGAGGAGGAGATGTTGGTGCAAGTTAACCACCAATTGATGTTTTGGATGAAGGATTGAAGTCAAATATTGAAGAGATTAGCCTATGAAGCTTGAAGATAGTGCATATTCAGAAAATGAAGACTTGTATACATATGTACATTAATTTGTAGTTAGCTCACTTAGACCTTTTGGACGGTCATGAGCTTGTACATATATGCCTATATATACAAGTAAAAACTCGAGGCAAAATAGAAAGAGCATGAGATGAGAAGAATGAGAAGTTGAAAAGAGCCATTAGACACTTTAAAAGTGAGGAAGATCTCTCTCATCATTCAGATGTAAAATTTTTAGAGAAGACGAAAAATTGCACCCGATCGTTTGTTGAGTACTCCTTCTGTGTTTAATATTTTGTGAAATGCTTTTGTATAATTCTAAGTCTATAGTTGATTGACCTCTGTACAAGTTTTCAGATCCTAATTGTGATCGGGTAGAGAGAATTTAGAGTAAGAACATTTACATGTGTAAATGTGAAGAAGTGAAGTTGCAACAGGTGCAATTTTTTATGCTAATGTTTTGGTCAATTCTCCTTCCACAGTGTAAAGTTTTGAGCAAGCAAACACTCATTCTTTAATTTGGAAGGTAAGCTACCTATGGCTAAAAGCATTTGAATAAACAGGTTGTACATTGGGAGAACGGTGTGTTAGAAGTTGCAAGTGTCAAAATCAACTCTACAAGAGGACAGTTTCAGACATAGGTAGATTGTTTGGATCATTTCTCAAGCTCTACTAAATCTTTTGAAAAAATTTAACTTGAATAAGGTGCACAATATTTAGGCAACACCTCTGCAAGGTTTTGTCAAAAACTTTACATATTTGTTCAGTCGATGAGTGAGTTATGTGCATCAGACTTTTCTGAGAAGTGACTCTCTTCACAGTTAGTTCAAAATTTTGATAATCTAGTATTGGTCCTTCAAATTGGTAAAGCTTTTGAGTTGTTCTTGATAAAGAGGTTCTCTAACATCAAGGATAGCTTGTTCTTTGGAAATTAACACTCTCCATCACCCCCGTGGACATTTCTGTGGATCTTCTTTCCCGGTTGCAGTTTCTCTTGATTTGAAAGTACCGATTGAAAGATTATATGAAGTAAAGAAAATATTTGAAAACCAAAGTGAAGAAGCATTAGCCCCATGGACATTTCTATCAATCTTACCTTCAGGTTTTTTGTGGATTTTTGAAGTAAAGTGAAGGAAAAGATATTGATGATCATTTGAAGTAAAGCTTGGACTGAAGACTGAAGTAAAAGGAAGGCTGACTGAGGACCGAAGTGGAGACTCGTGGGCATCTTCTCACACTATAGCGGGAAGTCTACATTATATTTGGCCAATCCGCACTATAGCGACAACATATTGTATCACTGTTCCGCACTGTAGCGGTTTGTTGTATCTCCCACCCACACTGCAATGGGAACCATTGTATCACTGAGTTTTTATTGAATGACTTCAGCTGCATTTACATTGTATTATTGAGCTTTGTCTGCATATCGATCCGATGACTTTAGTGTTTTAGCTTGGTATCTGGATTTTTTGTTCTCGATGCATACAGTCTTACACGTTCGCACATTTTCTCATCTCTTTCGAGGAATAGGGGCCTACAATATCGCCATACCAGAGAGAGGGCGAGGCATCTAGCGTGCAGATGCCGCTCGTCGCACATGGGAACGACACATAGAGGGGCCTGATTCAACCCCGATTGTTCGGGGGCTAAAACCAAGCTAACGTGGTACCCTTGAGGGTCAAACCAAATGCCTCAAACTGAGTGAAAAGTCTTCAACTTGCTCAACTCTTAACACTTGTTTGAACTCGGCCACATGATCATAAGGATCTCCTTTCCCGTCAAAGTAGTTTTTCATTGTCTTGACTACTTGAGAGGGTCTCAGGGCCCTTGGGTACTCTTGGGGTCTAGTCAATGGAAAATCGTGTTCATCTCTTTGATGTCTATGGGCTTGATGTCTCTCTCTCTCTCATGTCTTTCACCTTCAAATCTTGATCTATCTCTACCCATATTGTGTGCAAAGCTTACCTCAGGTCTCTCTCTCTAGTTCTTTCCCTCTAGGCTTCATGAGCCTTGGATGATCCTACTCCTTGGAGGCCGTGGAAAACATTAGATCTTGGTGGAGGAAAAATCAACTCACTCTTCCAAGTATATGCGTGTCTATCATGTTCTGTTACCAAGAACATTCTTCCCGAGGTGTCATCCAAATAGACAACCTTGCCTAGTGTCTCGGGATCCTTGAACTCATAGATGATGACTATGCCCAATTGGCTAGGTTGATCTAGCTTGAATCTCTAAAAGGCTTCCCCCGTTTCTCTATTTAAAAATAGTTCTATGCTTTTGTTGTCTTGGGGAACCCACTCTGGCATGATCACTCTAGTCAAGACATATTTGCCTCGAGGAGTCTTGGGTTCTCATCCTAGGTTTCCCTGCTCTAGGTCTCCTATCTCATTCTCAGGAATGACATTCCCAAAATCATTTTTTCTGGTAAGTTGGTGACCACATACATAGTTCCTTCCTTGTCAATGTATGAACCCTCTTTGAACTTGACTACTGGGTATTCAAGTCCAATGGATTGATCTTGATTTTTGAATTGGATCACTGATCGCCTTAGACCATCCTCATAGATGTGTGCACCTAATCGGTTGGTTTGAATATATTCCAATTGTGTCTTATAGGGACCTTTTGGTGTTTGTAGATAGGTAGTGCCTGAGCCCCTTTTAGGTTTCCCCATGCGAAAAGACATTTCTGAATCACTTGTGTCTGAACTTAATACGTAAGGATAACCACTTAGTTGTTGTGCCCAAGACTTGGGTGTATGGTTGACATTAGACTTAGAAGATCTAATGCTTTGTCTATTCTTGCCTAGTGTCTACCAGATCTCAAGTTCATAAGCCTTGTCTTCTAGTCCCAAAAGTACCCTTGGTATTGCTCAAAATCCTTTGGAGCTCCCTTGGTTTCCTATTCCCTCGTGAGGGTCAACTTCAAATTACTCTATCTGAAAACAATCCCATTATTCTTATAAAAAATTGTTGAGATCGAGTGGGATTCAAACGAGCTTTCCAACAAGCTATAGAGCTCAAAAAATGGACTTTTGATGAAAAAATTATGTCAAAACAGGCTTCTGGGGGTCAAAACAGGCAAACAGGACCTCTCAGAGAATCGCGATTTTTTGCAAATCAAGTAGCCAGAAAGTCGTGTTTTTTTATCAAAGAATCGTGATTCTCTCAAATTCCACAATCCAAAGAATCGTGACTTTCTCAAAATCTTCCAAGCAGAGAATCGTGAATTTCTCAAATCTCTAAGTCCAGGAAATCACGACTTTCTTCCGAAAAATTGTGACTTTCTCAAAATGACCAAGTCCAGAGAATTGCGATTTTCTCCCAAAGAATCGCGAATTTTTGAAATCGAGAGAGTCGTGAATTTCTAGCAGAGGTTCTCTTCCTGACAATGGTGCCAAAATTTGGTGTAGCTCAAGCGTAAGCACCACCTCCTTTACTTGACAATCCTCGGAGACATGAGGACCGGTATGAAGACCATGAGCGAGTGAAGGCACAAGTGTGTGAGTGAAAGCACACAAGCATGCACACACATACACACACACAGACACGATAAGAGCAACGAGAGGAACAATGGAAAGTTTCTATTAACAAGAGTTCTCTTACAAAAGCTCAAATCTACAATAAGCTAACTCTCTAACAAGCTAACCTCAAAAATGAGCTCTCTAGCTCTTTTTATAGTTTCTTGACTAGTTTTGGCACTGTCCAGACCTAGTGTTTAGCCTAGTTAAAAATTAGGTTCTACGGCTTATTTGAGGGCTCAAAAGGACTCTAAAAATTATGAAAATTGGTAGGATGATGCTTCTAATACTCCTCAAGCTTGAGGACTCCTCGGCTTGAACAAAATGGAGTTACAAAAAGGTGAAATGATATTTACAATGGTTGGAATGATTAAAATCATTGTTTTTGTAGGGGATTCTTCTAAATATTTGACATACACTTCTTGGAGCTCCCTACTTTCTCCTTCTTCTTCTGTGTCCATCTTTTTTATATGCTTCCATGCTTGTGCTTGACCTTGAGTTCCAACAATGTGTGTGTATGTGTGTCTATGTATGTGTGTTTATGTATGTGTGTGTATGCTAGTTTATCTGTGTGTGCATGTATGTCTATGTATATATGTGTGATGAATGTGTGTGTATGTTTGTGTGTATTGTTTTTATGTGTGTGTATGTGTGTGTGTGGATGTTTGTTTGTGTGTGTTTATGTATGTGAATGTGTTTGTATTTACATGTGTATGTGTGTGTATGTGTCTCTATATATGTATGTATGTATGTATGTATGTATGTATGTATGTATGTATGTATGTATGTATGTGTGTATGTATGTATGTATGTATGTATGTATGTATGTATGTATGTATGTATGTATATGTGTGAGTGTATGTGTGTAACTCTGTCTCTCTCTCTCATGCAATATAGAGAAGAAGAGGAGAAATAAGAGAGAGAAAAGAAGACAAAAACAAAAAAGAAAGAGGAAATAAGAGAGATTAACCTTAGTGTAGATGCTTCGAGGGCAAGTGTATGGCAAGAGCATGTTCTGATCACACACTTCAAGGACGTGAATAGGCGAAGGGAGTGCTTTGAGGATAAAATTGTGCTAAGAGAGTGCTCCTAGGGCACACTTAGAGGGAGAGAGCACACAAAGCTCAACATGTGATGATCGAGGATGAGACATACCATGTTTCATTTATCTGACATGAATAGTGGCTACATTGATATATCTAAGGGATAGTTTTAGTGAGATTTACCGAATGTATCTATCGAGAGTGATGGCATATTCTTTTCTTGCCAGCTCACTCATTCATTGACATAGGGGTTTTCTTTATGTAATAATCTTTACATATTGCACTGGTTCTAATTTTGTATTAGGTCATTGTTGCATAGAAATGAACATAAGAGAAAGAAAGAAGTGTGAAGAAGAATAGAGATAGGTAGGCCTACACATTAGCCATTTTTATTTTATAATTTCCATCATGAAACATTGAAAAGCCTTATTCCTTGAAGATTGTAACAATATCATTGTAAGTTGGTAGGATTTTAGAGATTTCTAGAGAAAGTTCTGGTCTCATGTTTGAGAGGACCAAACTTAGGGTACATGTATATAAGTCACTTTGTCACTCATTCGTAAAGACTTTTGCCATAATCGAGTACTAACTTTTGAATTTCGTTTTTTCCTCTTCTTGCATGTGTATATTCTTCTTTGTGAGCTTCTATGCGTGCTTGAGGTGTGGAATGTGTGCTTGGAGGTGTTGTCTACCCCTTCCCCATCTCTTTTTCACTGGTATCACATGTGTGTGAAGCGTAGGGAGTCTTTGGGAATAAGTAGATGATTCCCACCACTAAGTGTTTTAGGCATAACATGGCATAGGGTGCTCTGATTGAGCTCAAGATACACCATTATCTGCCTCTTGTTGAGAGCATTGAAATGAACCTACTCTTGACCATATTGGGCTATCAATGCTAGGAGATATCACTTGTTTTGTGTTTTCTATTGCACCAAGTATCGCCATACACACCTGCATGTAGGAGGTGTTGTGTGAGGTGGATACTCACTCATACATGCATTAATTGACCCAATCACTTAAGCACATGTTTCCATGCACTTGAGCGGATCATAGTCTCCATTTATTTTTGAGCTAGAAAATTTCAAGTATCACGATCGGTTGTGTTTGGTATCATGATACCAAATTCACTTGTGCCATTGATACCTGGGAGGTATCATGTATCACTGATACCTAGGTATCATGTATCATGACTAGTTGAGTATCCTCAAGCGATACTCAAGTATCGAGTATCGTGTGTCTCCCTTGACATGTATTGTGTATCGCAATACAAGCCAAGTGTCATCACATGAATTCAAGTGTCTTATCATTTCATGCAAGTGTCCTGTATCACTGATACTAAGTCTCATTTATGGGTCAAAAGTATTATGTATCACTATTACCTATGAGTATCGTGTATTGTTTATATCGATCTATCATCACATATCGTGTGTTTCTTGATAGCCCAAGTATCATATCATCACATTTAGGTATGCTGAATTGTTTGAGGTCCTACCTATTGTGTATTGTGAAATTTCAAGAGAAAATCTTAATTGATCTAGAGCTGACATTTTGAAAATTCCTTTTCCAAAAACACCAATTAAACCCTCATTTAAGCACCATAAAAAAATTCAAAAGTGAAGACAGAGAATGTAGGGTTAGGGAACTTGCAAGGATTCATGGAATTTGAATAAACCTGAGATCAAGATGTGTCTTAGGGAGTTGAAGGGGTGTTATATCATCAGCATCAAGTGTGACTCAAAGAAGTATCCACTCCATCTAGTTAGATACTTCTAAGGATTCCAATAAGTAAGCTAATGTTGACATCAGAAGACGTGCATAGTTCTGTTAATGCTTCAAAAGTCATATCTTTGATAGAGGATGAATATAGAACTTCCTTGCACATTAGGGGATAAATGAACCTTGCATGGGCCTTTTAGATTAAGGAGACATTAGTGATGGACCAATCAAAAGAGGGTGGTGGCCACAATCTATACGCTATAAAGTACTAGGCTGAAGGGGGAGAGGGGAAAACTTTCTCCCTTATTTAATGAGCTACCTCTACAGAGACAAGAAATCTTGTAACTTGGCTAGGCCCAAAAATTAAAAACATTTAAAAAGTCAAAAACTCTTTGACCCCCAATTCGAAATACATCCATGTTTTGAGCAAAAAAAATGACTTTTTTCAAAATAACTAAAAAACTTCCTATTTCCATCTCTTATCTTGAACTAGTGTTGTGGCTTGGAGATGTTCAACTTTAATGGCAACATCTGAAGCTTCTAGGTGACCAAATGATGAAGTCCTCACATTAAGATGTCATAGTATCAAAGCTATATATGAACAATGGCTATCACATGAGTGTCTGGGTGTACATGCAGCCCTCTAGAGTTGGACCTCATCGAGTTAGATATCATGCAAACTTGGATCTTCATTGGAAGGAAAAGCTACTTGGCTTCAAGAAGCACAAAGGCAATGGGATGGTTGCTATTGTACAACATGTTTTTTACAATGACAACTATGAAACTTGAAAACTCCATTCGAATGAGATATCCTGTGAATTATAAGTGCTACTCTACAATATTGTATGTTTTATGGTGTTTAATATATTTTTGAACTATTTAGATATGCTTTTATTTGTTTTGGATATATTTCCTTCCACTTTGGTGGAAGAGCAACCACTTTCATATTGCATTTTGCTATTTTTTGCTTGAGTAGAAGCAATTATTTATGCATTTTTTACATTGTAGGAGCTTCAACTTGTGTGTTCTATGCATCTTTTTCCATATGTAATGAGCATAAAGTTAAGAGTCTCGTTGTATGTGCCAGAGTATTCAATTGAATCTGGTAATCTTTCATGAACCATAGGTAAATAATAAATGAACATTGAAGGATTAGAAATTGAACTCTACTCGATTATGTTTTCTAGGGGTCTGGGCATTGTTTTCAAAATGTTGAAAAGTTGATAGTCTTCATTGATTGCCCTGTATGCAAGAATTGATCGATTTTTGTCCTGTGCGAAGTTGAAGATTGCTCTTGATTGGTATGTGTATGTTGTGACAAGGGAGATTGCTCTTGATTTTGTTGTTCTTTCTCCACCTTCATTCTACTTCATCTTTATTAGCCTTATGTTGTCTCTTAGCTTCCTGAGCTGCAACGAGATCTTCTTTTTGCTTCCTATGTATCTCTTCTTATGTTTGCTCCTGCATACAACGGAGTTGATCTTCCTCTGTGTATCTTAGTGCTTCCTTTATAGTATTTAGTCTAGCCTTTTTTTTCTAAATTCAATGGGCCAGTGTCATCCAGGGTTGGTCATTTACCTTGTTGCTTCAATTCACATAAGAATAGTGGTTCTTCAACTACCTCAAATATTGTTCAATTAGGAAGAGGTCCATCTAGAATCAATAGAGAAAACAAAACACCCAATTTTGTATCCAACTATTGTACCATCTTTGTTGGATGGTCGAGGCATCAAGCTTTCCTCTTCATTCTTTGAAACATGAATTCCGACCAATTCACTTGGACATTCGCAATAGTAGCATCAACCATTAAAGAATATAAGGTTTGTGACACACCATAGTGCTTACTCTAGATGTTGATTACCAATGTCACTAATCATAACATAATTTTCAATGCGTTTGTTTCTCGTATCCATGCATATTTATACGAGATGTTAGAGGAGCATTGTAGAGCTCCCTATGCCTAAGTATAATGCACAAATAGAGAAGTTAGCGAAGGCCAATATCATCCATTAAAATTTAGAGTTAGCAACTACCTTACGGGCAAAGGATTGTGGGGATTAGTGAGTGGCACAGAGCCAATGCCTCATGTACATTATCCACCAGTTCAAGGATAGGTCAAGGCACTCAATGAATGGATAGAAAGGGATAGGAGATTCATATTCATTCTATCCCAACACATAAGAATTAGCATGATAGGTCATATATAAGATGTAGACAAATCGAAGAAGGCTTGCGAGACCTTGGAGAGATTGTACTCTTCATCTACCAAGGCAAGGAAGATTCAGCTAAAGAATGAGCTTAATAATCTTAGGAAAACACCAAGAACCAACATAAATGAATACATTTTGAAGGTTAAGGAAATTGTAGATGCCCTAGGCTCAATTGGGAGCCCAATCAAAGATGATGATCTTGTCATGCACACTCGCAATCGCTTGCGAGATGATGAAAGGTGGAAAACATTCAGCACATCAATGTATGTGAGGGATTCCCTACTAGAATTTGATCAATTAGTTACATCGATGGTGATCAAGGAGATGAACCAAGGAGGTTCATAATCAAGCCCAAGTTTTCTATGCAGGTAGAGGCAAAGCGAAAAGAGGTGGACATAAATCCCAAGCCAGAGGGAGAGGAAGTTCAAATGCAAGCTCAAGCAAAGTAAGACTAAAGGTATTAGTCTATAGCATAGGCAATAAGGGTTTGCATACGTACCAGATACATTGTGAAATGACTAAATTGAGAAACCTGAGAGCATGATAACAATATGCTGCCTATTAGAAAGCGCATGCAAAGTGTATAATAAACTGTGTGTGTTGCTCTAGTATGATGGTAAGCACCACATTAAGAAGCTCCACCTCCTTAATGTCAATCCACAAAAGAGATAGGAGTGATATGAAGATTGTGAACATGAAATGTAGTGAGAGTGAAGGTGAGAAGCATGGAGATGCACTCACACATGTAAGAGACAAACAAGACACAATCGAAGATAGGAAATAGACTCTATTACTCAAGATCTCTATTACAAGCTTAAAAATAGCTCAAAGCTCACACTAACCAACCTAAAAAATGAGCTCTCTAGCTCTATTTATAGTTTTTGGACTAGTTTTGATTGGTTTCACATCTAGTGTCTGACATAGTTAAAAAATAGGTTCTAGTCACTACTTGGAGGTCTAAATGAGATCTAAAAATAGCCAAAATTGGTATGCTTGTTCTACCTAAGCTACTCAAGCTTGAGGACCCCTCGGCTTACACAAAATGGAGCTATTAATTACACAAGTGGGTGTTTCTATGATACATACGGTACAAAAGTGATGAAAATTAGTGTTTGAGGTTTTGATCGAGTAATGTAAAACATAATTCTTTGGAAAAAATAAATTTCTTGGCTTCCCACTACTTTGTCGTAATCCACCTCCACATGCTTCCTTGTTGTTTGTGCCTTTGGCTATTGCTAACACCCCCTCCCTCTCTCGTTGTCGTCCCCGATAGATCCTTGTTGTGGGGCCTATGTGATATAGTTCTGTAGGAGGTCATGAGTGAGGGTGTGCTCCGCGATGCAAATACCTCGTGCAAGATCAGCTTCAAGTTTTTCCCAGTCTATGGGTAGAGGTTCATCAGGAGGTGGAACTGGGTAGTGTGTGGAGTACACGAGTTGTTCACATGCAAATAATTGAAGTAGGTGTGTGGGTCTGCTTATAAAACCTCGGAATGGTACTCCCAAAAGCTGGTGGTAAACATCTCTTCAAATGTCATCTTATAACATGCCGGTAAGTACTTGATTCGGCAGTTCCAAGCATAACACACCCCGAGCAATGGCGTAGTGCTCATATCATATGCTAAGTCCTGGTTACCATGCTCAAATCCTGCGGTGTTAACATGCGGTGCTTTGACGTGGCAAAAGATTTTAAATACAGTCTGCATCATGTTAAATATTTTGACAGTCATATGTGCAACAACATCATCCATGCGGTGTAAGCGGGGGAGTTAGTGGCAAATCATGGCCATCATGTATCTGACTATGGTGGGTCCACAGGGTGGAGTGAAATAAGGATAATTAAGCCAGTCTTCGCACTGCTGATTATTCTGAATTTTGATTGCGAATGCCTTCCAAGATCCGCGCTTGGCATAGGTCCCCAACACCAGTTATATTTCAAATGCAAGGGTGCCTTGACCCATGTGCTCATCATTTCTGGATATTTTTGTAACAACTCCTAGCACCAATTTGGTTGAAATATTTGACCTTTTTGTGCTTCTAGTGGCAAGTCGTTAGGCTCGAACTGAGTGGTATGTGATGGTTTCTTGCCCGTCTCCTTTTCAATTGCCAATTGATATTCTGCCATTAACATGAATTACGGTTTATATTGAAGCTCATGGCCTGAGATATACCTTCGATGGGCCAAGTGAGCGAAGTAAGGTGATTGTAAAATGTGTTCCTCTATCATAGCCATGGCATGTAATTGTGCCTCCACCCGTGCTGAGTGGATCTTTCCAAGTTCTTCTACTGACTTCATCCATTCGGGTGTAGGGAGTTTAAAGATGTCTTGGCCTTCAGCCATGACACATACACCTGGGATGGGTTGTGGTTCGTAGGCCTCTTCATAAGTTTCCTCCACCGGGATAGACACAGTTTCATCATCATTTGGTAGTTCAAGTGGGGAATCGGGCCTGGGGGGCTCGGAGAAAGCAGCAAGCTACGCTTGAAGAGTGTCACTCTAGCACAATGGCAAGCACCAACGTGAGGAGATCCACCTCATAATTGTCAATCTGCGGAGACATGAGGACTAATTCCCAGAAGCCTGATCTAAACATGTCCTCGAATGTCTGATTATAACATTCAGGGAGGTACTTGATGCGTGCATGCCAAGCGTAAGCCACACAAATGCTAGGGGTGGTGCTCATGTCATACACCAAATCATAGTTTCCATTGGTAAACCCCGGTAGACATACCTGTGGTGCTTATGCATTTCTAACAGTTTTAAGCACAACTTGCATCATATCCAAAGTTTTGAGCATCATTTGGGCTGCAACATCTGGCATGGGCTTCAGTCGAGGCATCCAATGCCGAATTGTTGCCATCATGTATGCTGTCGATGGTGGTCCCTCTGGTGGCGCTATGTATGGATAATTGAGCCACCCCTTACATTGAGCATTATTTTGTACCTTTATGTTGAATGCTTTCCATGATCTAAATCGTGGAACAGGGCCATAGCATGGATTGTAAAGTATATGTAAAGGCGCGTGATTCCAAGTGCACAACATTTCACGGTATGTCTCCAGAAGCTTTTGCCGACATGTCGGTTGATAGATCCTACCTTTCTGTGCTTCAGGAGGAAGGTCTTCTGGTTGGAACTAGGTTGCGAAGGAAGGAATCTTTCCTGTGACTCTCTATATTTCCGCGTTATAATCTGCCAAAATGATATAGTAAGGCCTATATTGGAGTTTTGATGATATGATGAGACATCTAGATGACAAGTTCTTGAAGTAACTGGATTGTAATATTGTTTCCTCTATGACTCATGGCCTGATTTTGCACCACCGTGCGCTCTTCATGAGAACTCCCAATTTCTTCCACCTGTCTTAACCACGGAAGTCGTGGCGCTTCGAAAGTGTCCTCGCCTTCTTTTGTTTGTCATCCCCCTGGGATGGGCTGCGGCTCATAATCCTCTTCAAATGTCTGTTCCATAGGAAGTTGTACTATTTCTTCGTCGGTGGGAGCCTCGGGTGGGGAAGGTGGTCTTTCGTATTGTAGTAGGTGTGCTTGCAATTCTGTGACCTGTTTTTGGAGATCTTTTAAGGCCTCTGAGTCCGTGAGAAGTGAAGTAGTGGAGGCAATGGTTTGAGGGGTAGCTCACATGTCTTTCTATCATTTCTGCTTCAATTGATCCAGTTCCTCTGATATCTAGTCATGTGCCTCAAGTAGTATTCAACAAATGACTTTGCAGATGTTGAAGAAATACAAAGGAAAGGGAAGACAAAAGTAAGGGTGTATGAAGAAGATGTTGATGATCTTGATTGTAAAAATAAATTGCAGGACAATGTTGAAGATGGGCCAAGATTTGATCCAGAATCAAATGTGGTTGAGACTTCAAGAAGTGCAGAGGTCAGAAGATCTTTGAGAGAAAGAAAAGAACCTATCAGGTATAGCTATGATACATCTTTTCTAACAACAAAAGATTATGCTTACATTGTGAAGACAGAAGAAGATCCAACCACATATGAAGAAGCTAAAGGTAAATAGAATTGGGAGAAGGCAATGCAAGAAGATTATGAGGCTCTACTTGAGAATGAAACATGGGAATTGGTGCCAAGACCAAAGAACTAGAAGGTCATTGGATTTAAGTGGGTGTATAAAACAAAAAGGTTTGTAGATGGAAAAGTATCTAGATGCAAGGCTAGACTTGTAGTTAAAGGTTATGCTCAAACTTATGGGGTAGATTATGATGAAACCTTTAGTCCAGTTGCTAAGATGTCTACAATTAGATCATTGATTGCTATTGTTGCTTGTAAAGGATGGAAGTTATCACAATTAGATGTGAAGAATGCATTTCTGAATGGATACATTGCAGATGAAGTGTACATGGAGCAACCAGAGGGTTTCATGGATTCAATTGGATTAGATTATGTGTGTAAGCTCAAGAGATCTTTGTATGGATTTGAAGCAAGATCCAAGAGCATGAAATTACAGGCTTGTTAAGTTCTTGAATGAATGTGGATATCAAGCATCAAAGGTGGATAGTAGCTTGCTAGCAAAGGCAAGTGAAAATGGATATACATACATGTGTATTTATGTTGATGATATTATTGTCACAGGTACAGATGCTCAAGGAATCAAGGATCTTAAGAAACAAATAGAGAAGGAATTTAAGATAAGTGATTTGGGAAACTTATCTTATTTCTTAGGAATGCAGATTGTGTATACTCAACATGGAGTATATGTTACACAAGAGAGATACTTGAAGAATCTTCTGGTCAAGTTCAACATGGAGGATTGCAAGCCTTCAACCACACCATTGGAGGTAAATCATAAATTGAGCAGATATGGAGGTGAAGAATTTAATGATATGAAGAAATATCAGAGTTTAGTAGGTAGTCTAATCTATGCTACCTTGACAAGACCAGAACTATCATATGCAGTAGGTGTGTTATCACAATTTATGCATTGTCCAAAGAAGACTCATTCGATTGCAGCTCAAAGGGTACTCAAATATATCATGGGAACTCTGAGTGAAGGTTTGTATTATGGATTTACTTCTTATACAAGAATAAAAGTGTTTAGTGATGCAGATTGGGCAGGTGATTCAGATGATAGAAGGTCTACTCATGGGTATCTCTATTATATTGGAGATAAATTAGTTTCTTGGTGCTCAAAGAAGCAACATACAGTTGCTTTATCATCCACAAAAGCTGAGTATAAAGGAATGGTAGAGGCTGCAAAAGAAGTGATATGGTTAATGTTGGAACATCAAGCTTACACTATGCTTGAGGTGGATTTGATCTACATCAAAGGCTATCACGTCGAAAGAATATCCGTTGGAGAGTTCTTTTTCTTATACTCATTTATTGTATTTTTTAAGAAATTTTTTATGGTTCATTTACCGTTGTAAAAGCCTTGAGCTTTACACATGTAAAGGTAGAAAGATAGAGCCCAAATCCCACGAATTTGTGATGGTTGAAGTTATAATCAATCAAATCACCTAATAGTAGATCAAACTAGATCTTCACTTTTCCTAGATTGTAGGAAAGTGAATTGATTCCCTCCAACAACCATTCCCACCTTCATTTGAATTCAAATTTCACTTGCAGAAGTCGTGGAACACTCCTAGAGTCTATATAAAGACTTGAAATCACTTGTACATTACATGGAAGCAATATACATACACTTGTGACCATCATTGTCTTGCTCCTTCAATTCTCTGCATCATCCTCTTCGCCAACAGTAACCTTGCAAAGACTTTTTCTCTCTCTCCAGAGCTCCAAATTGAGTGCAAGATGGCTCATTGGAAAGGTATTAGCATCTAGTTTATGCCTGTAAATTTTCCTAGCATTTGGTTCAGTAGATTGGGAGAAATCTGGGTTTTTCTATCTCGGGGTCAATCTCTATGTATTCCTGAAAAATAGGAAGTACCACCGGTGAATGTCGCATTCATTCCTATAGCATATTTTGCTTATTCCTTATACTTTTGTGCATTCTATACGCTCAACTAATCATGCTAGTCGCTATGGGCATTTGAAGTTCATTGTCTCTTCCATAGATAGTAAGTTTTTTGAGCTAGTCGATTCGCGAACCTATTTGTTTTGTATCGACTCATTCTCCTTGATGCTCGAAAGTACATAGTGTGTTTCTTTGCATTTATTGCATGTCTATAAGGTAAATTTGAGTCTCCAAAAGCTCAAGGGCTGGTCTTGTGTCGATTGGCTTGACCAAACTTCGTCGCTTCGAAACGCACTTTTCTACCTTCGACAAGCTTCTCCAAGTTCTTTCAGTGGTATCAAAGCTAGATCAAGATGGGTGACGGCTTTCCCTCAATGATCGAGAAGCTTGATCAACACAACTACGCAGCTTGGAAAATCAGAATGGAGGCCTATTTGCAAGATAGAAATCTTTATGGAATTGTAGCAGATGATGAAGCTATGCCTATTTCAAGATCCAAAGGAGGACCTACACAAGAGGAGACAGATAAGCTCACACTTTGGTGCGCAAGGGATGCTCAAGCAAAGTTGTACATACTAAACTCTATCTCTGACTTTCTATTACCACATATTAGAGGATGCAAGACATCTCAGGAGACTTCGGATGCCCTAGAGACTTTCTTTTCTGCTAGTATCAAAGTAAGAAAGAATCATCTTTGGAACAAGTTCAACCAAATGAAGAAGAAACCTAAACAAACCATCACAGAGTTTGTTACCACGGTCAAGTAGGTTGCGGATCAGTTAGCATCCATTGGAGAGCTGATTGAAGAAGAGGTCATCATGAGGCAAACTCTCAACGGCATTCGAAGTGATAAGCAATGGCAATCCTTCACAACGGCTTATGATCTCATCATGGATGTGCAAACTCCAGACTTCAACATCTTTCTTGGACAACTCTTCAATCAAGAAGCCAACAATAGCATAAAGGAAGGTAACTCTTATCATGGTAATTCAACTAGTGCTCTATATGCACATAAGAAGGATAAGAAGCAGAAAGGCAAGAAGAAGGAAGAAAATGAAGAAGAGACTTCCCAAGACAACTTTGCAAGCAAGAGCAAGTGGAAAGGGAAGAAGAAAGGACCAAAGCAAGACAAAGCCAAAGGCCAGAATGTTCAACCTTGTACCATATGCGATAAGACCAACCACACCACTCAGAATTGTTGGTTCAATGGGAAGACCTAGAAAGGAAGTGGAAGAGGTGGATATGGCAGTAATAAAGGCAAAGGTGGACACAACTTCAACAATAACAATAGAAGATATAATAGAAGGGACTACAACAATTATTCAGAAGATCAACCACATGAAGACTCATTGCTTCTTATGAATCTAAGCCACAAAGAAGGTAAAGAAGATGATCATTTGTTCTACATAGATTCAGGATGTTTGAATCATGTTGCAGGCAACATTGCTCTTCTATCTGATTCGGAAAGTCCAAAGCATTGACATGAAGTGCAAAAAGGGGATGACACAAAGCACAATGTGGAGAAGATTGGTAATGTCAAAGCTTCCAATGGCAAGAAAAACATTCTAAGTAAGGTTCTCTATGTACCCACTAGCACTAAAAACCTAATAAGTGTAGGCCAAATAGTTGAAAAAGGCTTGCAAGTTAGGTTCACCCAACATGGAGCTTTTGTGGAAGATCCATGTCAAGGCTTCAAAAAGATAGCCCGAGGTGAGAAGCATGGTAGGCTCTTTACTTTTGAAGTAGGAGAAACCAGGAACATAGCTCTATTCATCTTTGGGTCTCAAACCCTAAGTGAGCTTGAAGTGTGGCATAAGAGACTTGCTCATGTGAATGAAAGAACCTTGAAGGATATATGCAGGGATCAAAGTGTTCTAGGACTGCCGAACATATCAAAGCAACACATGATCAATAGGTGTGATGCATGTCAGATTGGGAAGGCACAAAGACAACCATTCAACCACAAAGGCTACATCCACAACAACTTATTGGAATTAGTACATACAGATGTATGGCGACAAAGTCAAGAACCTTCATTGGCAGGATCAAGGTATTATGTCTCATTTATTGACGACCATAGTAGATGGACTGTTCTATACTTTATCAAGAGTAAGAATGAAGTGTTTGATTGCTTCAAGAAGTATCTTGCACATGTGGAGAATCATACAGGTAGGCTGACCAAGATGAACGGGAAAAGGATTACAAGCTATGGAAGTCTAGAGTCAAAGCAAAGATGCAAGAGGTTGGAGAATGCTCCAAACAAGCACCTAGAAGATCAGCAAGAGAGAAGAAACAACCAGAAAGGTATGGATATGATTCCATATTTGTTATGAAGCATTCAATATACTTGGCAAAAGACTCTATTTCAGAGGAACCCTCAACCTATGAAGAGGCAAAGGGAAACCCTAATTGGGAAAAGTCCATGAACGAAGAGATAGATTCATTCAAGGAGATGGACACTTGGGATTTGGTTCCAATGTCACCGAATCAAAAGGTAATTGGTTGCAGATGGGTATAATTAAAAGAAACTCAGATGGATCAGTTTGCAGGTACAAGGCAAGATTAGCTGCCAAAGGATGCTCACAAACTCATGGTATAGACTATGAGGAAACATTCTCACCAGTTGCAAAGATGACTACAATCAGGACATTGATAAGTGTAGCTGCTACAAGGAATTGGAGACTCCTCCAACTTGATGTGAAAAATGCATTCTTAAATGGTTGGATAAGTGAAGAGGTATACATGTCACAACCACCAGGTTTTGAAAACCCTAATCATCCATCTTATGTTTGCAGACTTAAGAAAGCATTGTATGGATTGAAACAAGATCCTAGAGCTTGGAATTACAGGTTGGTTACATATCTCCAAGATCAAGGGTTCAAAGCTAGCAGCTCAAATCCTTCTCTATTCATCAAAATGGATCACAATGATGTTATCTATCTATGTGTATATGTAGATGATATTATTGTGACAGGTGATGATCTAAATGGCATTCAAAGCGTCAAGAGACACATGCAAGAGGAGTTCAAAATCAGTGACCTAGGTGAGCTCACATATTTCCTAGGTATGCAGGTGATATACACAAATGAAGGAATGTATTTGACTCAAAGAAGATACATTCAGGATCTTCTTCTTGTTGGAGTTAGACGTTTGCGGAAGCACGCGAACAGCACAAGGAAGAAGAAGAAGCTTGGAGCACAAACACACAATACTGAATGTATTACTAGATAATGTACAAAGATAAGTAGCCCATTAGGGCAATAGGCGTATATACAAGCCGGGGGAAAAAAACCTCCTAAAGACGGAAAAAAGTGCCCCGGCAGTCCTAGTGTGTTCACACACATCACTACCTAAATATATCAACAAAACCCCCTGGGAGTGATGCAGTGAACAAGGAGCTGGCACTCATGTATAAGGAAGTGCCAAGCTATGTGGAAATCACTCCACAAAAGGAAGTAAGCCCAAAGCTTTGCGGAAAGCTTCAAACTTCTCCCTAGGCAGAGCCTTCATGAAAAGGTCTGCAATGTTCTCCTGCGTGGGCACATATGCCAAGCTGATCTCCCCAGCAGAGAACCTCTCCCTGACATAGTGATAATGCACCTCAATGTGCTTAGTGCGAGCATGGAACACAGGGTTCCTTGCAACTGCCAATGCGCTCTGACTGTTAGTGAAGATGGTGGTGGCAGAGGATTGGCCAACACCCAAATCAGCCATAAGGCGTCTGAGCCACACACACTCAACAGTCGCTGTGAAATCTGCCCTATACTCAGCCTCACAACTAGAAGTGGCCACAGTAGGCTGCTTCTTGCTCAACCAAGATATACATGAGCTACCAAGCATGAAGCAAAAACCACTGGTGGACACACGAGTGTCATAGCAACCAGCCCAATCTGAGTCAGAAAAAGCATGCAAATCTGGCGGTAGTGATCCCCCCTTGGGGTAAAACAACCCAAGTAGCCGAGTACCACTCAAGTAGCGAAAGATGCGCTTAACCGCCTTCCAATGCGTGACTCCTGGGCAATGCATAAAACTGCTCATCTATGAGACAGCAAACTGAATATCTGCCCGAGTAATGCATAAGTAAATCAAGCATCCAACAGCCTGCTGATAGAGAATAGCATCAAATGCATCTCCAGCATCATGAAGACTCAATCATAAACCTGTCTCCATAGGAGTGGCAATAGGCTTATAGTCTTCAAGGCCAAAATGCTGCAATAATGTGTCAATATATTTTGTTTGACACAAAGCCATTCCACCATCAACTTGCATAGACTGAATGCCCAAATAGTGATGCAAATGCACCAAATCAGACATCTCAAATGAGGCATGCAAATCAGCCTTGAAATCAGCAATATGCTTCTCAATAGGACCAGTCAGCAGCATGTCATCAACATAGACAACAATGATCAGAAGCACATCATTAGCACGCTTAACATATAAGGTGCTTTCAGTTGGACTGTTCTCAAAACCATGTGCAACCAGATAGGCATGTATCTTCTCATACCAAGCACGTGGTGCTTGCTTTAAACCATATAATGCCTTCTTTAACTTGCACACCTGGTTTTCATGCCCTTTCTGCACAAAGCCACGGGGCTGAAAAACATACACTTCGTCATGCAAGTCACCATTCAGAAATGTTGTTTTAATGTCCAACTGATGTACATTCCAACCATGATGGGCTGCAAGTGCACAAACGCTCCAAACAGTAGTCATACGGCATGTAGGTGCAAAGGTCTCATCAAAATCAATGCCTCTTTCCTGCGCATAACCCTTTGCAACAAGCCTAGCCTTATACCTGTCAACTGTACCATCAGGTTTATGCTTCAGCTTGTATACCCACTTAGTGCCAATGGCCTTCTTGCCAGGAGGCAAGTCACATAAAGACCATGTACCATTCTTCATTATAGCATCATATTCAAATTGCATAGCAGCCATCCAATTTTCTGAATTCTTTGCTTCATCAAAAGAAACAGGCTCATTCTCGTCACAAAGACTAGACGCAGCCATAGCATAGCAATCTGATGCAAAGGAGGCACTATGAGAGCCTGAACGAGTACGATATGACAAAGGTGCATCTAATTTGCTATCACGCAAAGTCTGCACCAGCCATTTTGGCATAGTTTTTGCCTACTCAATATCATCTCTCTCATCAACAAGTGCATCATGTAAATCTACATCAGAAATAGAATGATCTACATCATCATATGGAACCTGCAAAGGTTGAGAAGTTGCCTCATTAGGACCAGCACTAGACTGTCCACCTGTAAGAAGAGGCATCAAAGTATCATACATGTCTTTGGAGCTAACAGTTGTCTCCTTAGTACATGAAAGCAATGGTTGAATAGCATCTTCCACAAAGACAACATCACGGCTAACCAGAATGTGTTTAGTCTGTGGATGATACAGACGATAGCCTTTACTTTCAGAATTGTACCCAACAAAAATACATTTTACTGCCTTATCATCCAATTTTCTGTGATGTTGTTCAGGCACTAATGCATATGCCAAACAACCAAAAACACGCAGATGAGCAACAGATGGCTTGCGGTCATGCCAAGCCTCATATGGAGTGATAGACTGCAACGCTTTAGTGGGACACCTGTTCAGTACATATGCTGCACACATGACAGCCTCAAGCCAGAAACTATGTGGTAAAGCCTGACTTTTCACCATGCACCTCGCCATCTCCATGAGTGACATGTTCTTTCATTTAGCAACTCCATTCTGTTGAGGTGTATATGTCACTGTACATTGGTGTTTTATCCCACGTTCAGCCAGAAATGCATTAAAATCAGAAGACATATATTCCCCCCCTCGATCAGAACGGAGGGTGCCCATTTTACATGCTGATAGATTTTCAGCCAAAACCAAAAACTGTTTAAAGCACATTAACACTTTGGACTTGCCTTCAATGGATATACCCATGCATGCCTGGAAAAATCATCAATGAAAGTCACGAAGTAAAGGTAATTTCCAAAAGAGGGTGTCTGCATAGGACCACAGACATCACTATGTACAAGCTGCAATTTCTGCGTAGCCCGAACTGAACCATCTTTTGGAAAGGAGGAACGCTGCATTTTGCCCAAAATACAGCCTTTGCATACATGTTTTCCGGGTGCCTCAAGCTTGGGCAAAGAAGACCCCATATCAGATTTCTGCAGGCATAGCAAACTAGCAAAATTCAGATGACCAAACCGTGCATGCCAAAGCTTTGCATCTGACATAGCCTGAGAATCATGAACTGCACATGCCGAATCATTAATAGATCTTTCATAGTCTATGAGCTTATACAGCCCACGACATAAAATGCCAAAAGCAATAATCACATCGCCATTTGACAGATCATGAACTGTACACCTGTCATCAACAAATTTCACAACCAAACCAATCTTGGCTAATGTTGAAACTGATAACAGGTTCTTTTTTATCCCTAGCACAAATAAAGCATCTGACAAGGTGAAAGAACTACCATCAGCAGTAGTCAGAATGATCTTACCAACTCCCATAACAGGATAAGAGGAGTTGTTGGCGCATGTGATAGTATTCCCTGTAGGGGCAGGCTCGAGTGAAGAGAAGAAACTGTGCTGCGAGGTAATATGTTTGGTCGCCCCATTGTCAAAGTAAACATCTGAGTCCACTGCAGACATGCACTGCTCATGAGAAGATGGGTCAAAACTGCAAACAGTAGTAAACGCCCATTCTTCTTCCTGCACAAGATTAGCAGACTCTGTTTTTGGTGTAGAGGCTTCTGCAACAACCATTCCAGCCTCCTTTTTCTTTGCCTCTTTTGGACAGTTCTTTATGATATGATCATTCTCTTTACAGTACTTGCAAAACAATTTTTGCTTTTTTTATTTCTTCTCATCTTTATCCTGGTTCTTCGAATGTGCAGCATTTGCAGATTTCTGCTTACTAGTAGAAGAGCTCCATTTTCATTTGCCCTTCTGACTAGCCAGGAAAGCTTGATCTGCAACACGCATAATGGACCTGTTCTGCCTGGACTAATCTTCCTGCAACAGAACAAAGACTAACTCCTCAAATGATAAGGCATTCGGATTGCCTTTCATCATCAATCGAAGAGTAGAAGCAAAACTCTGATATGAATCAGGAAGACCATTCAGAACGATCTGCACAAGTGAGCTATCTGGTATAACCTCATCAACAGAAATCAACTGTTCCTTCAAATCTTTGATCTTCGTTAGGAAATTGTCCATAGAATCACCTTCATTCATGTGCTCACTCTCCAACTATTTTCGGAGGTAAGCAACACGAGCCTCATTCCTAGCTTGGTACAATGTGGTAAGTGTATCCCAAGCATCCCTAGCTATTCTGCAAGAGCGAATATGAGGAATAATGGCACGTTTGACAGACAAAGCTATCAATGCATGTGCCTGGGCATCTCTGCCATCCCAACGAATCTGCTCTACAGTAGGTGCAACAGAAACAGCAGCACGAACATAAATCTACGGAATATCATCTTCGACACCATCTTCATCAGCTCCAGCACCTGTATTTGTAGTACCTATCGTTATAGGTGTAACAGGACGTCTTTCAACACCCTACACAATGTTCCACAATCCTTTTGCAACCAAAACATGTCGCATCATATAAGCCCATAATGGGTAGTTGGTACCATCCAACTTATCCTCAACAGCCAACATACAGAATACATCATTGCTTTCAGCCATGGCCGGTGACTAAAATACCTTGATGCAGAAAATTGACTGTATCTCAAAAAGTTGAACGGAATTGCCCAGAGGAGTTCTGCTAAACCTGTAGTAGACTTCGAGATGCTTATACTGGCGAACAAAAATTGGTATATACCTTTGGCACAAAAGGACAAAATAGCCTACACAAGCACTGCGATAGTGCGTTCGGAGGCCGAAACGAGCTCAGGTCACGATTTCAGCACCACAAAGCAAAGCAGTTTTGATCTCGGAAACACGCTGAGTATGCTCACCAAAATTCGTGCGATTCTGAGATTGCAAACGGAGTGTCGACGGCACCCTAGATGAAGCGACGACCTGCTCTGATACCAATTGTTGGAGTTAGACATCTGCGGAAGCACGTGAACAGCACAAGGAAGAAGAAGAAGCTTGGAGCACAAACACACAATACTAAATGTATTACTAGAGAATGTACAAACATAAGTAGCCCATTAGGCCAATAGGCGTATATACAAGCCGAGGGAAAAAAACCTCCTAAAGAGGGAAAAAAGTGCCCCGGCGGTCCTAGTGTGTTCACACACATCACTACCTAAATATATCAACACTTCTCAAGTTCAAAATGGAGAACACTAAACCTGTAGGTACACCTTTGGAGATGAATCATAAACTTAGTGTTTATGAAGGTGAGAAAATTGAAGACATTAAAGAGTATCAAAGCTTGGTAGGTAGCTTGATATATGCTACTCATACAAGAGCAGAGATCTCATATAGTGTGGGAGTGCTTAGTCAGTTCATGCACTCACCGAGAAGACCACACATGGATGCGGCTAAGAGAGTACTTAAGTATCTCAAAGTTACAATCAACGAAGGTATATTCTATCCTTACTCTTCAGATTTGGATATCAAAATCTACTCAGATGCAGATTGGGCAGGAGCTAAGGATAATAGAAAAAGTACGTCTGGTTACTTAGCATTTGCAGGTTCGAAGCTAGTGTCATGGAGTTCCAAGAAGCAACCAATAGTTGATTTATCCTCAATTGAAGCAGAGTACAGAGGCTTGACCATAGCAACTCAAGAGGCAATATGGTTAAAAGCATTGTATACAGATTTGGGACTTGTGAGCTCCGAACCTCACATATTTGGAGATAATGTAAGCTCCATGCATCTAGCGGCAAATCCTATTTTCCATGTGAGAACCAAGCACATAGAAGTCCATTACCACTTCATCAGGGAGAAGCTCATGGCAAAGGAGATTGACATTTCTTTTGTTCCAATAGAAAAGCAAGTAGCAGATATGATGACGAAAGCACTTGATGGAATAAAGCTTTGTAGATTCAAAGCTATGGCAGGTATTCAACCTATCAGAGAATGAAGACTCAAGCATACTTTAGCTTGAGGGGGACCTGTTGGAACATCAAGCTTACACTATGCTTGAGGTGGATTTGATCTACATCAAAGGCTATCGCGTCGAAAGAATATCTGTTGGAGAGTTCTTTTTCTTATGCTCATTTATTGTATTTTTTGAGAAATTTTTGATGGTTATTTACCGTTGTAAAAGCCTTGAGCTTTACACATGTAAAGGTAGAAAGATAGAGCCCAAATCCCACGAATTTGTGGTGGTTGAAGTTGCATTCAATCAAGCAATCAAATCACCTAAAAGTAGACCAAACTAGATCTTCACTTTTCCTAGATTGTAGGAAAGTGAATTGATTTCCTCCAACAACCATTCCCACCTTCATTTGAATTCAAATTTTACTTGTAGAAGTCGTGGAACACTCCTAGAGTCTATATATAGACTTGAAATCACTTGTACATTACATGGAAGCAATATACACACACTTGTGACCATCATTGTCTTGCTCCTTCAATTCTCTGCATCATCCTCTTCGCCAACAGTAATCTTGTAGAGGCTGCTGCTCTCTCTGCAGTGCTCCAAATTTAGTGCAAGATGGCTCATTGGAAGGTATTAGTGTCTAGTTTATGCATGTAAATCTTCATAGCATTTGGTTCAGTAGATTGGGAGAAATCTGGGTTTTTCTGTCTCGGGGTCAATCTCTACGTATTCCTGAAAAATAGGAAGTACCACCGGTGAATATTGCATTCATTCCTATAGCATATTTTGCTTATTCCTTATACTTTTCTGCATTCTATACACTCAACCCTGTTTGTATCACTCCCATAAAAGGATTTTTTCTAATTGTAATCACGCTAGTCGCTATGGGCATTTGAAGTTCATTGTCTCTTCCATAGATAGTAAGTTTTTGAGCTAGTCGATCCGCGAACCTATCTGTTTTGTATCGACTCATTCTCCCTGATGCTCCAAAGTACATAGTGCGTTTCTTTGCACTTATTGCATGCCTATAAGGTCTATTTGAGTCTCCATAAGCTCAAGGGTTGGTCTTGTGCCGGTTGGCTTGACCAAACTTTGTCGCTTTGAAACGCACTTTTCTACCTTCGACAAGCTTCTCCAAGTTCTTTCAGTTAAAGACTTTGTTGAAGAGTTTTGGAACTGATCAGAGCACTCCAAATTATTTTTGGAGACAATATGAGTTCATTATATTTAGTAGCTAACCCTGTTTTTCATGCCAAGACTAAACACATAGAGATTCAGTATCATTTCTTGAGAGAAAAGGTAATTGATAAAGAGATTGAAGTATTGTATACTCCAACAAAAGAATAAGTTGCAGATATGTTGACAAAAAGCTTAGATGGACCTAAGCTACAGAAGTTCAAAGAGATGGCAGGAGTAAAAGAATGGAATAATCACAATTAGTGATTGAGGGGGAGATGTTGGAACAAAGCAATCACAAATTGATGATTACAAAAAGCTTGAAGCAAGTCAATGATCAGATTGAAGTTCAAGAAGTCATTTGAGAAAGTGAAGAGATCTCAGAAGTGAAGCTTGTATACATATGTACATTACAGATGGAAATTCTTGTACTATGAGTGTAGATTATCCTTAGGATGGTAAGGAGTAATGTAATAGATGCGGGATAAGTTTAGAATCATATGTATATAAGTCAATGATGTACAGAAATAAATGAGAGAGTCATTAGAAGCCAAGTGTCATTGAGGTAGATGTGTAGAGAGTCATCTTCAAAAATTAGCGACGAGTCTTTCTCTGATTTCTCTCAACGTGATCATGTGGATTAGGAAATCTTTTGTACACATCTAATCTAATGAATCTAGGTTCAAAGTTTCATGGCCTAACTCCTTTCATGCTGTGAGTATGATCAATAGGAACATGTGTATGTAAAGTCTACAGGTAGACCTCTCAGAGTCGCGCATTTTTTCGTGTCAATATTTTGCTTAGATCTCAATGCACAGTGTAAAGTTTTTTATGAGTGAGCATTCAAAATCTAAGTTAGAAGGTAAGGAAGCTATGGCTAAAATCATTAAGCAAAATGGGATCTGTGCCATGAGAAATCAACCTTAGAAGTTAGCTATGTCAAAGTTGCTTGTTCAAGAAGACAGTTTCTAACATACTTTTGATCTTAAGGATCAAATTAAAGTTTTCATGATTCTTTTGAACAACTAATGGTTGATATGATTGTGCAAAGGTAGCATGGAGATATGTACATCATTAGTTTGAAGAAATCTGAAGATATGTGCAGGTAATGAAGTCAATCTTTGAAGCAAACTTCTTGAAGAAGGAAGATTCTCACTCAAAGAAGTGATAGTTGAAGATTTGGTAAATGAAGGTAACATTTGTGTAAAGTGATCCATAACTAATATAGAGGTGCTCTTAAATCAGTATAGATCAAACCTTTGGAGATTTAGAGGTCTCCAACACTCTAGACAGATCACCTTTCTCGCATCATTTTAGGAGAGCCACCGCAAGGAGTGTCTAATGAACTACCTGATGCTTATCTGCTTAATTTAGAAGTTGTTCCTAAATGGGCAAGTAAGTTGGTACATGTCCTAACCTTCGGACCCGCAAATAAGAATGTGAGAACAAAAAAAGAGGAAATTGCAAGATCACAAAACTATAAAATATTGGCAGGAAGTATGTACAAACAAGATATGGACGGTGTACTAGCTTGTTGTGTCGAGGATGATGAACATAGTAGTTGGTTGCAGCAAGCTCATGAAGGATTGCTAGGAAATCACTATTCTAAACAACAAACATTGCATTATCTGAAATGTTTAGGAGTGTATTGGCCTAGCATGGACAAAGAAATAAATGAGTGGATTAAGAATTGTCCAATGTGCCAAGAAAAACCCCCAGTGGACCATGCTACCCTTTATCATGTATCGTTAATTCCAAATTGGAGCGCTCCATTGGTAGAATTCATGAGATCAGGGACATTATCCAAAGAGGCTAGTCTAACAAGAAGAAGAAGCATGGAGCAAGAGGCTCAAGACTATGCCTTAGTAGGAGACAACCTATACCGAAGAGGCAAAGATGGTTACCTAAGATTGTGTGTTCACGAATCAGACTATTTGAAAGTCCTGGAAACTGCACACAGTGGTGTTGTAGGGGGGACACTTTGGTCCTGATTGAGTAATCAAGACCATTCTATTCTCAGGACTTTGGTGGCCCACTCTTCATATGGATGCACATACCTATGTCAAAAAATGTGACACATGCCAACATGCCCAATATCCGATCAAAAAAGATGAGATGCCTTTGAGGCCAATGATGAGAGGACGTGTATTCTCGAAGTGGGGCATAGACTTCATAGGTCCTATTAATCCCCCAGCTAGAAACTCCCATGCAGAGTACATTATTGTAGCCACAGATTACCTTACCAAGTGGGTAGAAGTCAAAGCCACAACAAAGAATGATGCTCAGACAACAACAAAGTTCTTATTTGAGAACGTGTTCACAAGATATGGATTACCAATGGAGTTAGTGAGCAATAGAGGCACCCACTTCTTGAATGAAGTCATTGAAAATATTCTCCAAGAATTCTTGATGATACATAAGAAGTCTGCCCCCTATCATCCACAAGCTAACGGACAAGCCAAGAGCACGAATAAGATCCTATGTAATGTATTGACAAAATTGGTCAATAATAAATGCTCTGATTGGGACAAACAGCTTCATCATGTTGTTTGGGCTTACCGAGTTGCCTATAAAACGGTACTCAATGCCGCCCCATTTTAGATGTTCTTTGGATAGAATGCAGTGCTACCATTAGATTTCCTAATCCATGCTTTAAAAGTAGCACAAGAGCACGAGTGGAATGGACATGAATTGTCATCTAGGATCGTTGATTTAGAATGCTTAGGTGAGACGAGGCTACGAGCGGCAGCAGGTATCTACGCTACAAAGTAAAGGCAAAAGGCATACTTTGATGCACACATCAAGGATAAAGGATTGAAAGAGGGAGACCTAGTTGGTTTACACACTAAAGCAACATGCCCGTAAATTGGAAAAAAGAGGATACGGACCCATGATCATTAATAGAATCTCCACTAGTGGTGCAGTTTAGTTGGCCACTCTAAAGGGTGACATCTTTCCAAACTATATTAGTGGGTGTCGAGCCAAGCTTTATCAAGAACCTCTTACAAGGAATATATTAAGGAGACTTAACATCGCTAAGAAGAGAAAAGAAGAAGAGTTGAGAGTTAGAGAAGAAGCACAGGCAAAGGCTTGAGAGCACATTAGGCAAAATAAGTTAAGGCGACTAGGCCTAGATGTCAACCCGAAAGCCCCAACATATCACATGGACATGTGCCAAAAATTCGGCATATTTACTTCTTGAATAATTAACTTACGTCCCTTTGTGACCTTAGAGGTAGGACACGGAGACAATGTGAGGACCGTGAGAGCATTGATTGACTCAGGTGTAGTAACTAGTCCTAGTTAGACTTTCATACTACCAGGACTTGCAATTGAACATCAATCCAATAGAAGCCTATCTCATAGGGTTGGGAGGTGTGGAAACCCCTTGTTTGGGCAAGGTGGAACTTCCAATCTACCTTCAAGATGTTCCAATGAAAGTCAAAATGTTAGTATGTCACGATGAGGACCTTACAACCACTTGTCTTGGGTCAAGATTGGATCTATGACCATGCAGTCAACTTAAACCTAAGAACTCAACTTCTCCAAGTTTGTGTACATGACCAATGCATTACATAGAATTAGAGAATTGCATGCTCACAAATCAAGGTGTCACACATTCTCTTAGTTCTTCTAAGAGTCATCTTATAGAAAAAGATGTTGTATGTGTCAAAAGCTCTATGATGCAGAAGGAGTCAATCATGGAATAATAGGCTCGAAGGTGAGTGGATCTCTCTTCTTCTTCAAAGATTAATGCAGCCACAATAGTTCAACCACAAAGGCAAGCACGGTAGCTCAAGACAACTGCTATATTAAATAGAAAGACACAATTCAACAAGAAAGCAGTTCTGGGCATGAAGCAGATCTGGGTACAAAAAGGAGGACAACCATTAGCCTTGTCACAACAATTCCCATTGAAACAAGCCAACCATGCCAGCAGATGAACGAAGGAACTAGGACAAGCTCAACCACAAGATATCCAACAAGTTTGGGTGCCTAAGAAATTAGATGCAGCTCAGCAAGAACAATTACAAATATGGGTACCCAAGAAGCTCTTACATACACAACAACCTATGCTCTCCCACATGTGAAAAGTCTCAACAAAGAAGCCAAGGCGAGGCAAGGGTTGGGACCAAACACCAAGACCAAAACTAGAACAACTCACCTCTTCAACAAGGGTCAAAAGACCATCAACAATGGTATGGATATGGAAGTGAAAAGCACTAATAGCCCTCGCAAAACCAAAGAACCAACCAGGTGGGATACAAAATTTAAGAAACCATCCAGAGATGAAGAAGCCCAAGGTGATCTCGACACAACCGAACACGGTTCTCAAATGGATCCCTATAAGGAGGAATGATCAGTTGTCATCTCGAGATCCAATGGATACCTCCTTTACAAAGACGGCATCAACATCTGCAAGTAACATTGAAAGCCTCAATGAGTGACAACCATGTGGTCCTTGCACAACCCTATCTTTTGCACCATTCAGGTCATGCATCTCCAAACTATGCATTAATATAGGGCCACATTCCACGGCCATGCATAGATACATTTGAGAGTCCCAAGAAAAAGAGCACATTGACATATGTCAACTATTTTTATTGTTTCTAGCATCTTTCTTCTTGTTTGGTGCCATTGTTCCAAAAAAAAAAGGCGAAAAGAAAGGAAAAGAGAGAGAGAGAGAGAGAGTTCATAGGTTTGACTCACGGCACATGAATGATTCATGCTTAGTTGAAGGTGGAACCATCGATTACTAGGCATCTATCAGTTTTGAGAGAAGTGTGTCTCGGCTAGCAAACGATATTATTGCTGCCTTATCTGGTAGATGTCCAAAACTTGGCATGAACATGGCATCCACAACTATTGTTTCCCCTTACCATGGTAGGAGGGAAGAGCTTGAAGGTCCGCAACTTGAGTGATGCTTAACTACTGTGTGTACGAGAGCATCCAAGGAGATATCTGCAACGGGTAGTTTTGGCAATATGGACATTCATCGACGATGATAGACCAGCCGAGGATCTGCATCGACGACAATAGACCACACAATGCAGACCACTCACCATGGTAAGAATCTCCTACTTGGAAAACATTATAACAATGATAGGTTAGGAAACCTCTTCGTCATCATACCCTTGAGCAATTCCCTCAAGACCTAATTTTTGCACCATGTTTCTTATATTGCATTTCCCAAGTAAGCATGCATAGGGCCACATTCCAAGGCCGTGCACAAGGCACATATCTTTTGTAACTCATGCACCAATGCACTTACCCATCATTCATTATGGGTTAAGAGTACTTGGCATGACTACTGCGGACATCATTTTTGGAAGCTCTAAACGATATCAAAGGAGGCTCACAAAAACAAGCCCATAGTTTGTTCAGTAACAACTAACAAGTGTTCTTTCTGTGATACGAATAAAGGATATATTGAGCCAACTTTGCTTCCTTTTGCAATCACCATATTTCCCTTTGATATTTGAAAGAACTAAGCATAGAAAACTACCTTGTAACCAAGGTCATCAAGTTGAACAACTGACATCAAACTGCAGAATAACTGAGGTACATGGCAAACATTATGCATAGTAAATTTTGAACCATCAATGAACTACACAACCGCATCTCCAATCTTAGAAATTTCACACTCCTAGGAGTCACCAAGTCTCACTGTACAAAAATACTTTTGTGCATAACTAGAGAATCATTCTCTATGTGGTATCACATGGAAAGGAGCACTAGAATCTAGTAGCCATATTTGGAAAAGAGGATTAATCATAAGAGCCGTAGTGCTCACACTACTATCAAATGTCAACACATCATCATCATCATCAAAAATAGCATTAATTTCTTCTATCTTCATAGTTGAAGAAGATGGTGCAATTAGTTGTTTAACATGCAAATCATCATTTTGTCTTTTATATTTAGCCTTCTTTAGGGCATAGCAGTCTCTCTTCATATTTCCTTTCTTGTGACAATAATGGCACTCAATATCCCTCTTCCTTGATTTACTTCTACTCTTATTCTATTGTCCATTCTTTTCCTTGTTCTTGCTCTTGCCATGTTGTTCATCATTTCCTTGGTAAGAATCAGGAACATTATATGCATCTCCACTCTGAGTGCCAACCATAGAGTTTCTACGAAACTGCTCACTCAAGAGTGCTCCAAATATATCATCATAGACTAGTTTACCACCAAGTTCACTATTGCTAAAAGCTATCCAAAATGTATCCCATGATGATGGCAAGGTGCATAGCAACAAGACTGCTTTCATTTCATTATCCATCTCCATTTTATGAGCCTATAACTGAGAGAATATAGCAACAAACTCATTTAGATGAGCAAAATGGTATCTATGTCCTTCACCTGAAGTTCATATAGTCTCTCATCAAGTACACTTTATTTGATGCCATTTCTTTTCCATATGTATTGTATAACTTCTTCCCAAGCTCCTCTAAACTTTGACAATCCAATTCTATAAAGTAATCTTTGAGGTGCAATTGAATTGTAGACCTAGCGACCTCATCTAGCTCATCTCAATCATCTTCATCCATGTCATCAGCCTTCTTTGAGATTCCATTTATTGGCTTCCATTACCTCCTATAAATAAGCACATCTTTAATCTAATTCTTCCATAGAGGAAAGTTTGTGCCATTAAATCTTCAGATAACAAAATTGTCTTTTCCCTATAAGTTATAGCTCTTCCTAGGAACACTAGTAATAGACTTTAATTCACTAGAGTGACGTTGAAAATAGAAAGCCTAAGAGCTTTTTTAAGCTTCAAGGACTACTTTCATTAATCACCCTACCCAAATATGTTCACATGACCTTAACTTTCAAAATGTAATCATTAATTTTAGTACTTGGTTCTTTCTTAATATTAATTACTCATTCTTGAGTTGAATCTTTCTTGCCTTGGTCGATGAACCATACAATCTATCCAAGGTCTTCCAAACCTTCTTGGATGTTTCCAAGTCTTGTATATGGCTTATCATGTTATTGCTTATGTGTTTAGATAGAAATAATATGATTCTCTTATCCCTTTCTATCCATTCATTAAGTGCCTTGACCCATCCTTCAAGTGTTGGATCATGTACATGAGGCTTTGGCTCTATTCTGCTCACTAATCCCCACAATCCTTTGCCCATAAGGTAGTTGTTAACTCTAAATTTCTATGGTTGATAATTGCCTTTCTCTAACTTTTCTATTTGTGCACGATACTCAGCCATACTGAGCTCTTAGATTCTTCTCTACCTTCTCTTCAAGTGTTTGTATTCTTTGGTAGATGTGCATGTTACCTTTTGATAGCTTCTCCCTTGCTAATCTTCAACTAGATGAGCTCTTGATTGATGTAGCCCCCTTTTGATGTCTTCTTGGCTTGATAATTCCTCCTTGTGCTTCCACGAGTCATCTTGATCCCTCCAAGTCATCAATATGACATTCATGGATCTCTCAAGGCCTCCAAAATGCTATGATGCCATTGATGGGGGAAGATTCTAACACCCCAATGCAACAATGGAAGATGGTTCCCCTCCATTAGGCCCACAGACCATAATATATGCTCACTGTTCTAAAATTTTTTGTATACATCTACAAAGAATTAATATGAAACTTTGCATAATTAAATTAAAACTTAAGGGCTATCCAAAAATATTTGAATCAAGCCAAATGGATATTCTGTATGTGAATAAACATCCATTACAATACACGTTATCTATTTGCAAATCTTTGCCTATGTGCAGATATATAGCTTCACAAACTCGGTGATTTCTCACAAATAACTTAGTAAAAGAACTTGAAACTTTGGCATACTTTGGGTCACTATATGAGAGACCAAAGAAATCTTGAAATCAATAGAAGTTAGTACAATGAGAGATAAAATAATGTTGTGCAATCTGGTACAGGTAGAATAGTGAAAGCCTAACTAGACCTTTAGATAGGGAGGAACAAAAACATGAGAAAATGAGATCATCAAGCAAGAGGACTGCTTCATGGAGTTTTGGACCTCACTACACTTAGTGGGAAACTCGTGGAACTCATACAACTCTAGAAAGAAAGGAAAAATGGTTCATATAAAGAACTTTTACTTTTCCTACAACCTAGCTAACCAGCCACTAATCAATGTAGGTGTACTTTTTGGTGGGTAATTGATGATATTTGGATTTGATTGAATTTTGTGGATCTCCTAACTTGATTCCACAATTTTGGGTCCTTATTTTTTATTGTTCCACTTGCAAAACTCATGGATTATTGTTTTTGCATGATTGAGAATTGATTTTCAACACCTTCTAAAGCCCATGCAGGGTTCATTTTTTCCCCTAATGGGTCCAGCTGAACCTCCTCTATTTATCTCTTCTTGGGAGTGTAGCTATTACATGGAGCAGTAAGAAGCAACCCACTCTTTCTTTGTCAAATACAGAGGTTGAGTATAGATCTGTTGCAATGGCAGCATGTGAGGCATCATGGCTAGAGATGCTACTTGCAGATTTAGGTGTGGAAGTGCAAAAGCCTATCACCATCTATTGTGATAATCTTAGTAGCATACATTTAGCATAGAATCCTATTTTTCATGTTAGAATAAAGCATATCGAGGTACATTATCACTTCATCAGAGAGAAGGTATTAGCAAGTGATATTGATCTTGTTTATGTGAGAATGGATGAGCTTGTTGCTGATATTGTCACTAAAGCACTTGGACTAGAGAAGCTGAAGATGTTTCGGAAGATACTTGGATTATAGGACATGATGTTGAGCTTTAGGGGGAATGTTGAGATATCAAGCTCAACATGTGATGAGCCAGGATGACATGTATCACATTTTCATTTCTCTGACATGTATAGTGGTCATGCTAGCATATGTCAGGGATACTTCATCGAGCTTTACTAGATTTATCTACTGAGAGTGATCGAACATTTGTTTCTTGCCAGCTCACTCATTCCTAGGATTTTCCTTATGTATTGTTCTTTATATATTGCATTTGTTGTATTGTTGTTTTTAGGTCATTCTTGTAAATTCCTTTTATGTAATAGAAGAAGAAGAAGAAGAAGAAGATCATTCTTCCTTATCTCCTTCCTTGTGACAACCTTGTGGGGAAAGAACTCAATCCACAAAAGTATGTAAGCCCAAATCTTTTTGGAAAGCTTCAAACTTCTCCTTAGGTAAAGCCTTTGTGAAAAGGTCTAAAATGTTATCTTGTGTGGGCACATATGCCAAATTGATCTCTCCAACAGAGAACCTCTCCCTAATATAATGATAGTGCATCTCAATTTGCTTTGTGCGAGCATGGAACACAAGGTTTTTCAGAACTGCCAATGTGCTTTGACTATTAGTAAAGATGGTGGTAACAAAATATTAACGAACAACCAAATTAGCCAAAAGACGTTATCGTAGAGATTTCCATCTCTACTCTCACTCCTACTTGCTTCAAATCAAAACATTATTTCATTGAAAACATGCAAACAACAGTGACGATGATAGGGCTTTGTATGGTAACAAAGCCTCACAAAAGAATTTTGAAGTTTACCACTTTTTATAACTATACGTCAATGGCTGAACTTTTACATTACAAAGATATCGCAAAGAGTTTCCGGGTTAAGTTTAACCAAGCTGGGCACAATACCGCATGACCTCGGAATGCATGATCCTTGGATTGAAGTCAATGGATATAACATCCATGATACAACAAAGTGAAAAGATTTCAATTGCAAGTTTGTACTTCCAAGTATATAGAGACTTTGTGGTAAAACAAAATATGAACTTAGCAAATAAAACGTGTTCCCTGACCAAACATATGACACATGGATTGTGCATGGCGTGCATTATTTTTGGCCACTTTCTAGCCGTGTATAATTGGTGACTTTGTGGTGATCTTTTGAGAGCGAGCCCTTCTTCTCTGACATGCACTAACACAAAGAAGTCTCCACGTTAAAAGGAGGCTAACAATTGCATGCTCCACGATATAAGGGGCTGCTGCAACGCATGAAAGGAGGCCAATTCATCGTCCTTATCTGGTAGATATCAAGGCACGCTGATCGGAGGAGGAGAGCCAACGCTGGGAAGCTGAATCAACTCAGAGATTAGAAGGCTGGAGCGGGGAGAAAGATCGGAGAGAAGAAGGATCATCAGAGAGAGACGCTGTAGAGGAGGAAGAAAGGCAAAATTGCATGTCTTACGGGGCCTATTCACATTGATGGGGGTATACAGGAGAAAGGAGGTTGCGCACGCATTTGAAGTAGCAAGAACGCACTTGATAGAGAAAGTGACGAAGAAAATCTTCTCGATTGCTGTGCCTGCATACGACAGGTTTTATTTTCAGCGTTCCCATACTTGTTTTTGTTTTATGTTTGTTCCAAGAATAGAGGAGGATCCGCTTCATGACATAGTTTATGAGAAACTCTAATGCGTTCCCTTCTTTAAGAGATGTATCCATACAAGCAACAGTCCTCTGTGCAATTTTGCATGCCATTCTGGTTGGAAATAGTAGAAGTGTTTGATGCATTAAAAGACATCTTCGCTTGTTTCTGTAATTGAGAGGAAAACCTGGAGAGTTCACGCTTGAAAGAAACCTTCTTTGTTACTTCTTGCTACGTTATTAATCTTGAATTGAATAGTTGAATCTGGAAATGAAGGGATCGTGATCATTCTGTTATCAAACGTTTATGTGCAAAGCTCTTTTAGTGTATATCATGTCCACCAGCTCTCGAGTCGTTGATGGATATGATGCTTAGTTGATGCATGATGGTTTTTTTCAACAAGGACTAATGTGCGAGCAGAATTGCTGTTTCGTAGGTATCTATCTTTGAGCAGCTCTCCCTTAAAGAAACTTCATTGTTGTACTGTGAGCGATGAAAACATACATAAGAACGAGCATATATGCTCATAAGTTCATGACTCAGAATCTGGATTTCTTTGAATTTGATCTATAAACATGTGTTTATCCTCTGATTATTGTCACTATCTATGCGTTCTCTTATCTGTTGTCTTTTGATTTAGTTTCAACCGGAATTTGTTTTCATGAGTTGACTTTCGATCGTATAAACGTAGAAAGGAAACGAAATAACAGAAATCGAGTTTTTGAAATGTTGAAGCTACCAAGCGGAATTCTAGTTCTTCACCACGATTCTCTATTGTGTGCAAAATAATGAAGTTATACTCTCTAGTGCTGAACTCTTGGCTGTTTGACCATAGATTGGATTGTATTCAGATTACTGTAACCTTGATGGACTGGAGTAATTAGCAGAAAAATGAGCACATGTCACTACTTTTTATCGTCTGCACATATTGAATTTCACTAAGGTGATACGACAGAGCGATGCGATTAGTGTGCTGCGATTTTCTTTTCTCCGGCCATTCCATGTAATTGAAATCTCTGATCTACTTTATAATGATCCATCATTTCTTTTAAGATGTTTTTCGCATTCTCTTAAAACATTAAAAAAGGTCTTTATAGTTTGCTTCAATGTTGTGTCCACGTTTTGAGCAAAAATACAAAAATGCATTCTTTCTTGATATGCGCAATAGGTTCAACGCTTTAGTCTTAGACGCCACCAACTACCGTGTTAACAAAAACAACAATGAGACCTTTTTATGTTTTATAACGAATTATGTTAATTGCCTGCTATAACTTACGATTAACATGGTTGAATATACAACTTTCAAAAGAATTAATAGGTTTTTCTTTTGACTTTCATGTCTTTGCAGTTTGAATGATTTGCTTTCAATGATTTTTGACGGTTATGTGTATTGAAATGTTGCCAAAAGAATATAAAAATGAGATTAAATGAAGGCAGTAAAGGTAAAAAAGGTTTCATGATGAATGAAGAAACCTTTTGGGTATGTTGAACTTCAAAATAGTAGAAGAATATTAAGCAAAGTTTTAAAATTGACAAAACAATTTCTTTGATATTAGAGAGGATTGAAATTTTTTTTGAAAGATCACGAGCATTTGGGAAATCTTTCTTGTTCTAAACCATCTCTTGAAGTTTTTTATTGTCACCTGAGCTTGCTCCAAGCACCCGACATGCGTCGTATTACCGGCGGTTGCCTTGATCCACTAGCCATCGCTTTCGCTCCCACAACGTATGAGCCATACACACTCAATAGTTGCTTTGAAAGTTTCATATACTTAGCCTCACAACTAGAAGTTGTAGAGAGTACCCATGCGGAAGCAAAATGAAAAGTAAAGTACTCTCACAAAACAAAGAATGTGTGAGACACAAAATGAGTAGACCATGAAATGGGTAAACTCATGTGGATTACAAATGAGCTTGCCAAGAGCATGGAGTAGGCTCCTCAAGCTTCTAACCAAGTATAAATGAGGGGAGAGGCCCTCCTTATATAGATTTGGGAGGGGCTCTCAAAAGTATATCATATGTGGGATAAGTCTCCTGAAAGGAGAATGAATACAACTGGTAGAAGCACGTGGCAAGGTACCCAAATACAAAGGAAGTACAATATAAAATGGAAATAGACTAGAAATGGAGTGCCTCCTGTATACAAAATGGAGATGCACTCATGCGGATACAAATGTAGATGAAGTAGGAGCGATCATGTCGTCAATACCCCCTGTGCAGCTCCATTTTGGAGCAGCTGAATGATGTAGAGGTCCACCAAGCGTTGAAGCAGGACCGGAGGTAGAGCCTTCGTGAACATGTCTGCCAGGTTCTCCTGAGAGGTACACTGCTGCAGAGTAATCTCCTGAGATATGAGCTTCTCGCAGATGAAGTGGTACTGGATCTCAATGTGCTTCATCCGAGCGTGGAACACTGGATTCTTGGTGATGGCCAAGGCTGACTAGTTGTCCGTGCGAAGACATATCGGAGTATCCTGCAAAACACCAATGTCAGATAATAAACGTCGAAGCCAGATGGCCTCACATGCCGCAAAGCTGGATGCTCGGTACTCGGCCTCGGTAGATGATAGAGCGACTGTAGGCTGCTTCTTACTTGCCCAAGAGATAGGTCCTGAGCCAAGCAAGAATATATACCCAGAAGTAGACAGTCGAGAATCAGGATCACCAGCCCAATCTGAATCGGAATATCCGGTGAGTTCGATGCCCCCTCTGTACCAAAGACCATGATGTCGGGTGAGGGCAAGGTATCAAAGTAGTCTCTGAGCAGCATCCCAATGAGTCTGACGAGGCTGATGTGCAAACTGACTGAGTATACCAATTGCATAAGCAATATCTGGTCTTGTGTTGGCAAGATAGAGTAAAGAGCCAACAAGCTGTCGATAGGTATGCACATCCACAAGTGATGATGAGTCCTCCAGTGTAAGCTTGATGTTTGGATCAAGTGGTGTAGAAACTGAGTGACACTGGTCCATGTTATATCTGGAAAGTAGATCAGAGCAGTACTTCTTCTGTGATAGAAAAATACCTTCTTTTGTTTGCCAAACTTCCATTCCTAAGAAGTAGAGAAGTAATCCAAGATCTGTCATAGAGTACTCAAGGTGCAGTTGTGTGATTATAAACTGGATGCGTTCTTCGTTTGAGCCTGTCAAGATCAAGTCATCTACATAGAGAATGATGATGGCTACTAAAGAATCCTTTTGATAGATATAGAGATTAGCATCAGCATTGCTTCTGTGAAATCCTTTATCTTCAAAGAACTTGTGAATCTTTTCATACCAGGCCCTGGGAGCTTGCTTGAGTCCGTAAAGTGCCTTGTGAAGCTTGTAGACTTGATCTTCTTTGCCTTTGATCTTGAAGCCTTCAGGTTGTTCAACATATACTTCTTCTTGAAGATCGCCATTGAGGAATGCACTTTTGACGTCCAGCTGGTAAATGGGCCACTTAAAGTGAGCACTTAGTGCTAAGACGATTCTTATGGTTGTGAATCTTGCAGTAGGGGCAAAGGTTTCTTCATAGTCAATGCCATGTTGTTGCTTGTATCCCTTAGCTACTAATCTTGCCTTATATTTATCTAGGGTGCCATCAGACTGGTATTTGACTTTGTATATCCACTTGACTCCTATGACTTGATGGTTGGTTGGTTTGGGAACTAATGTCCAAGTCTTGTTCTTTGCTATTGCATCGAGTTCTTCTTTCATAGCTGTTTCCCATTCTGGTTGGCCTTGAGCTTCTTTGTAGTTACATGGCTCTGGAATTTGCTGAATTTGGTGCATTAGAGCATAATTAACATAATGACTTTGTTCGCGTTGTTGCCTATCAAGAAGCCTTTGAGATCGGCGTGGTTGTTGTGAAGTACTTGCTTCTGAGTTGGAAGCACTACAACATATCGAGGGTATACCGAGCTTGCTACCGAGGCAAATGAACGGGCGTGAATTCTTCACGACGTCGGTGTTGCAGTCGGTGTAGGCGTCGGAACCAAAGTGCCGGTATGGGTGCCGGTATAAGCGTCAGTATATGCGTCGGTATAAGCGTCGGTATTTCCGACGCAGATACCGACGTCTATACTGACGTCCACTGGGTGTACCGGCGCATATACCGACGACCATACTGGACCTACCGATGCGTATACTGACGACCATACCTGCACAAATTTTTTTGGACAGAGTGTGTTGTCTTTTGCTAAAGCATGATGTTGTTTAGCAAAAGACAATACACTCTGCCCAACTGAATACATGTGTTATGTACTCTAATGGCAACCAAAACATAAACTTATATGAACAAAAATGAACAATGATTCATGTACAGAAAGTCGTATATTCCATAAATGAAAAATGTACAAAAGTGTGGCAAAGCACTTACATATAGGAATCGAATACAAAATTGTGGTACATCATTGCCACATAGGAGTGTAATACAAAATTGTGGCAATGTGACAAAACACTTCCATATAGGAATCGAATACAAAATTATGGTTCATCATTGTCGTATGCGAGTGTAATACAAAATTGTGGCATTGATCAAAATATTTACACCTACAATCCTGCAACAAAACATATGTATAAAATAAGACCAATTAACATGACATTTATAAACAACAACTAGAAACACTAAACCAAGATATAACTTTACCTAATCAAGAATATTCTCCCATGAGACGATTGCACCGCATCCCTCTAAGTCTTGTAACAGTGCAGTTAGTCCATGTCGATATCCATACGATTCTTCAGTTCGCGTTGGAGGACGACCCACTGCCAACTCCTATAGTAAATATGCAAAATGTTAGATGAATATACATAATATACTTAACACAAACAACTTCAATAATTAACATCATACTTACAAATTGGTAGCACATACTATCGTATCCGCCGCTACCTAAATGCGACGTTCTAACCGTATCTAACCGTGTGGCCACCGCATCTCTTTGTTGACGATACCGATCAGGAGTATGTTGATGTTCATCCTGAATCGATTCCCATTCTTCGACGTCTAGCCATACAGGCTTCGGTAAGCCTGCTTTGAAAGCATCGCGAGCTTCCGATCGTTGATGCGACATGACCTCGCGTGCTGTATGTTGTATCCAATCGGAACTCACAACAGGATTGCCAGGTGTTGGCCGGTACTCTTCATATATGCATTGTGTGATATGATTTTTAGAGTCTCTATCCTGTTCGGCCTATTTTAGCACTACTGAATGACCAAATTCGATAGAGCAGAGTTGTCGTATCCCTTGTCGCATTGACTTCCCTGTCGCATCCATAACTGGAGCTCCATTACAGATATGATATATCTTCGATTCATCATGATCATGTGCACCCCAAGGTGTACGTGGAGATCCCATCTGATGCAATATGAAGATCTCATCTCATCCAATGTATATATATGCATGCTTAAACTTGTATACATATGCATTCATGTATACATATGCATTCATGTATGCATATGCATTCATGTATGCATATGCATTCATGTATGCATATGCATTCATGTATGCATATGCTTGCTTGTATGCATATGCATGCTTAAGCTTGTATACATATGCATTCATGTATACATATGCATATGCATATGCATATGCATACATGTATACATATACATATGCATATGCTTGTTTGTATACATACGTGTACATATACATGTATGTATATGCATACATGTATGCATATGCATATGCATACAGATATACATATACATATACATATGCATATGCTTGCTTGTATATACATATACATATGCATATGCTTGCTTGTATGCATATGCATGCTTAAGCTTGTATGCATATGCTTGCTTGTATACATATGCATGCTTGCTTGTATGCATATGTAAGCATATGCTTGCTTGCTTACATATGCATATGCATGCTTGAGCATGTAAGCATATGCATATGCATGCTTAAGCATGTATGCATATGCATATGCATGCTTAAGCATGTATGCATATGCATATGCATGCTTAAGCATGTATGCATATACATTCATGTATACATATGCATTCATGTATGTATATGCATATGCATGCTTAAGCATGTATGCATATGCATTCATGTATACATATGCATTCATGTATGTATATGCATATGCATGCTTAAGCATGTATGCATATGCATTCATGTATACATATGCATTCATGTATGTATATGCATATGCATATGCATACATACATGAATGCATATGTATACATATGCATTCATGTATACATATGCATTCATGTATGTATATGCATATGCATATGCATACATACATGAATATGCATACATACATGAATGCATATGTATATGTATATGCATATGCATACATACATGAATGCATATGTATACATGAATGCATATGCATACATACATGAATGCATATGCATACATACATGAATGCATATGCATACATGAATGCATATGCATACATGAATGCATATGCATACATGAATTCATATGCATACATGAATGCATATGCATACATGAATGCATATGCATACATGAATGCATGCATGTATGCATATGCATGCATGTATGCATATGCATATCCCTCATGCATGCATATGCATTCATGTATGCATATGCATGCATGCATGCATGTATGCATATGCATGCATGCATGTATGCATATGCATGCATGCATGTATGTATGTATGCATATGCATGTATACATGAATGCATATGCATACATACATGAATGCATATGTATACATGCATGCATATGTATGTATGTATGTATGTATGCATATGCATGTATGTATGTATGCATATGCATGTATACATGAATGCATATGCATAGATACATGAATGCATATGTATACATGCATGCATATGCATACATACATGAATGCATATGGATGCATTTATGCATGTATGTATATGCATACATACATGAATGCATATGGATGCATTTATGCATGTATGCATATGCATGCATGTATGCATATGCATGCATGTATGCATATGCATATGGATGCATTTATGCATGTATGCATATGCATGCATGTATGCATATGCATGCATGTATGCATATGCATGCATGTATGCATATGCATATCCCTCATGCATATGCATACATACATGAATGCATATGTATACATGCATGCATATGTATACATGCATGCATATGCATACATACATGGATGCATATGGATGCATGTATGCATGTATGTATGTATGCATATGCATGCATGCATGTATGCATATGCATATCCCTCATGCATGCATGTATGCATATGCATTCATGTATACATATGCATGCATGCATGCATGTATGCATATGCATACATACATGAATGCATATGGATGCATGTATGCATGTATGTATGTATGCATATGCATGCATGCATGTATGCATATGCATATCCCTCATGCATGCATGTATGTATGTATATGCATATGTATGCATGTATGCATGTATGTATGCATGTATGTATGCATGTATGCATGTATGTATGCATGTATGCATGTATGTATGTATGCATATGCATATGCATGCTTAAGCATGTATGCATATGCATTCATGTATACATATGCATTCATGTATGTATGCATATGCATGCATGCATGTATGCATATGCATGCATTCATGTATGCATATGTTTGTATCCATATGCATGTATGTATGTATGCATATGCATGCATGCATGTATGCATATGCATGCATGTATGCATATGCATGCATGCATGTATGCATATGCATGCATGTATGCATATGCATGCATGTATGCATATGCATATCCCTCATGCATGCATGCATATGCATGCATGTATGCATATGCATTCATGTATGCATATGCATTCATGTATGCATATGCATGCATGCATGTATGCATATGCATGCATGCATGTATGCATATGCATGCATGTATGCATATGCATGTATCCCTCTCTCTCTCTCTCGCTCTCTCTCTCTCAAACAAACAAAAATAAAGAGAGAAGATATTAGAAAACAAAAATATAAAGAAAGATAAAAGAGTGATATATGTTTTACTTACATTTATGTAATTTTTGAATCAAAGCTGTCAAAATCCACTTGAAATTCTCCTTCGTTGAATTTCCAAAGATTTGATCTCAAAAATCTCTTGCAAAACTATAGAGAGAAGATATTAGAAAAGCAAAAACATAAAGAAAGAAAACAGAGTGATACAATATGTGCGATCTACTTACCAAAGCGTCAGATCTATAAAAATAGAGGTGTGTTTAGAGAGAGAGAGAGGGAAGGAGAGGGAAAGAGAGAGAGAGAGAGAATTGTTTGACACGATCGTCAAAATCCACTTGAAGTTCTTCTTCGTCGAATTTCCAAAGATTTGATCCCAAAATCTCTTGCAAAACCAAACAAAGAACATATTAGTAAAGAAAAAACATAGAAAAAGAAAAAAGAGAGAGAGAGAGGGAGAGAGAAAGAGAGAGGGAGAGAGACGGAGAGAGAGTGAGAGGGAGAGAGGGAGAGAGAGAGAGAGAGAGAGAGATAGTGAGAGAGAGGGAGGGAGAGAGAGAGAGGGAGAGAGAGAGAGAGGGAAGGGAGGGAGAGAGGGAGAGAGAGAGAGAGAGGGAAGGGAGGGAGAGAGGGAGAGAGAGAGAGAGGATGACAAACAGAGTTCTGCTGTTGGCGCGCGCAAACCCGAAAGCAGAAGTTCTACATTCAAAACGAGCAGAATGACGAATTTTGGGTTCGGGCCCAGTTAAAAAGAGAGCGTCGGTATATGCGTCAGTATTTCCAACAAAGTACCGATGCATATACCGACGCCGTGATTCCGAGGCAACGTAGTTGTGATTCCGAGGCAATGCAGCTTTCCCAAATTTGCCGAGGGGTATACCGACGCCGACAGCTGCCCGTCGGTACACTAACCATCGGTATTCCCTCGATATGTTGTAGTGAAGTTGGAAATACAGATTCCCCCTCTGAAGTGTAGATAGGTGGACTAAGACTGGTACTTGAATCTTTTCTTGAGTATGATGAAGCTTCATTGAAGATCACATCCTTCGAAATTGTGATGGAGTGGTTTTCCATATCATATAGACGGTATGCCTTTGATTGGTCACTGTAGCCTATGAATATGTGTTTCTTAGACTTTGATTGTAACTTGTTTCTATCTTCTTTTGGTACATGGACAAAAGCTTCACTACCAAAGACTCGAAAGTAGTTCACATTTGGTTTTCTTCCATAGTATGCTTCGAAGGGTGTTTTGTTGTGTAATGCACTTGTAAATCCTCGATTAAGAATGTGAACGGCAGTTTGCACAGCTTCTGCCCAAAACTTGTAGGGTAGATCCTTGTGATGAAGCATTGTTCGTGCCATTTCCATCACACTGCGTATCTTCCTTTCAGCTACTCTATTCTGGGATGGAGTATGAGGCTGAGTGACTTGTCTTTTGATTCCTTTCTGGGTGAGAAAGTTATCAAAGTCATGATTGATAAACTCTCCACCTCCATCGGATCTAATGGTTTTAACTTTAGTTGAAGCTTCATTCTCAACTTCCTTGATCCAAGTTTGAAACTTAGAGAATGTGTCTGACTTTGACTTCAAAAAATACACCCAAATAAAGCGAGAGTGGTCATCTACTAGAAGATAAAAGTAGAGGGATCCACTCAACGATGGGGTATTCATAGGTCCACATAAGTCCATGTGGATAAGGGCAAGTGGTTCCCTCGCTCGTGTTGAAGCTTCCTTGGGAACTGGGGCCTTGTGTTGCTTGCCTTGGGTGCAAGCTTGGTAGACATCAATAAGTTGCCCTATCTTTGGCAATCCCTTCACAAGTTGGGAGGAAGAGATTCTTGATAAGTATGAAGTGTGGCCGAATCTTTGGTGCCACAAACTTGAGTTTGATTCTTTGGATACAAAGCATGATAGCTTGTAGAGGCCCTTTTCCTCAATACCTTGAGCAATGATATTCTTTGTATGGGGATCAACTACCTTAACTGAGGTGTTATCAAACCATACTTGTTTATCTTGGTCTGTAATGGCCTTGATAGAAAGTAGATTCATGCATAAATTTGGAACAAAAAGAAGATTGGATAAAGACTTGCATTCCCCTTGATGGTTGGAAATTTGAACTTTTCCTTTGCCTTCGATGGGTAAACTTTTGTTGTTGCCAAGATAGACTTCTCCCGTGTGCTCTTCGAGTTCCTGAAAGGAGTCCTTGTCTTTGCACATATGGGAGGTAGCTCCGCTATCAAAGATCCACTCATGTGGGGAGCTTGAAGTCACTAGTGCTTTGGCTTCTGTGGAGATGAAAAGTTCCTCACTCGAGCAGTGGGATCTATGTTGGGAGCCTTTGGATACTTGCCTAGACGTAGAATCCTTTGATGATTGTTTCTTTTTGTAGCAAAACTTTTCTAAGTGGCCTGTTTTGCCACAGAAATTACAGGTGAACTTCTTCGATGAATTGTGCGACCCTTGCTTAGATCCATTGCTAGCCTGATGACTTATGGTTTTGCCCTTATTGAATGGGCCTTTGGCTTTCATGGCTGACTCTTGTGAGGAAGTCGATTTGGCTCGCGAGTCGTGGAGGAGCAAAAGTCGACGAACCTCTTCCCAAGATAAGACTTGGCCGCGATTATACAAAGTTGTGACAAATGTCTCATATGACTTAGGTAACTTGTTGAGAAGTCTAATGGCCATGTCTTCACTAGAGATCTGCCTACCACATAGTGCTAATTTTCACTGGTAATCCTCAAATTGGGCTATGACCTTGGTAATTGTGTCGTGTGGCCTAATGGTCAAATTATGAAACTCGGCCTCTAATGCATATATCTTTGAAGGGGTCTTCTCTTCATACAAAGCGGCTAACGTATCCCAAGCATCCTTGGACGTCTTGCAGGCAGTGATATGTCCTTTCATCAATTCGTTGCAGGCAAGTAACAATTGACCTAAAGCTCTTTTGTCTTTGACATTCCACACATGCCAATTTTCTAAGTTGGTATCCCTATTGGGTTCGGGGTCTGACCCATCTACTACTTCATGAAGGAGATTCGTATAGAGATAGGTGCGCATGATATCTTTCCATAAATTATAATTTTGGCCATTGAGGCATTCTTCCTTAGGCATAAAAATAGGGGTGAAAGAGGGTAAAAAATTAGCCATGGATGATGAGCTACCTTCACTTTTGGTCATTACAATGTTTTGAATATAAAGTGTTTAGAAACACTATCAAAATCTTCGCCAAAAATGCTTCTTCAAAATAATTGCAAAGCTTGAAATGAACGACTCAATGCCACACTGAAAAAAATGCCTTGGGGAAGCAGGGGGGGAGGGGGGAGGAGGGGGCTTAGAGTAGCCCTGCACTCCTACAACAATTGAAGTAGATGCCTTGGAGATGGGGGGGTTGGGGGGTTCTAGAGTAGCCCATTGTATATCACACTTGCCTTAGAGTAGGCATGAGACTCAAAGAGACTTGTGAATGGGCTCACTCACCAATGCACACACACACACAATATCGTCTTGCTTATATTATGGATGTACAAGGTTGGGCACTTAGTGCCAAAGGAGTCTTTGAGGGGCAAGGTCCTTGAATAAGTATGCATAGCAACCCTTAGAGGAATAATGAATTGCGTTTGCAAAATTAGTGTGGAAACTTCTAGAAATTACAGAGAGAGAACCCTTTATGGATTCTAGAAATTTAGTGGCAAAGTTGAGAGGAAGAAATAACCCTTGGTTGGACTAAGGTACAAATGTAAAGTTGCTCATCAAATTCGCAAGATATTATGCATAGTGATTCAAATGTTGGAACGTGTGGAGTATTAAACTGAAGAATTTGCATAAAGAATATAGTGTGCAAGTTGCATGTAGGGTCAATTTACCACAAGTGATGCATTCACTGTTTCTGTCATGCCTACCAGGCGTATATAGTGAATCATTGATACAGCCATGTTCTCTCCAGAGATAATGAATCACTGATAATTGCAGGCAATGGGGCCAATCATAGGTAATTGCAGGCAATGGGGCCTGGAGCTATCAAAAAATAGAATCCATTTGACATCTTGGCTTTGATGAATGAAGTCAGCCTTTTTGAGTGGCTGGCAGTACCAAGTATAGATAAAAAAAATTTGGAACCGAATAACCTCGCAGCTGATGGCGCACATCCACCAAGTGTGGTGCTCGTTGCTCTGGGAAGATGGCAATGGTGCGTGCTCCAGCCTCCACAAGTGATGGAAGTAGACAAAGGTTCAAGCAACTTCTCTCTCTATCTTCTGCAGGTCCCTTGGTTGTACTGCAGATGCGAATTGTCAAAAACGCTTTTTGAGATAAGATGGCGCACAGAGGTAGTGTTTTCTGTAATGCTCTCATGCAATAGCGCACTGAGTGGCCGAAGGAGCTTCAGCACAGAGTGTCGACTCTCACGTGTCAGTTCTGGAGATGGTGCACAGTGGTAGTGTTTTCTGTAAGACTCTCATGCATCAGCATCTCCGACGTTTTTGTCCTTCTGGGTCAATGAGCTGCCACAGACATGCGGGCATCCGTTTTAGTCTATCACCTGCACGCCCAACAGTCTGCAGGTAGACGCGGTGTTGGGAAAGTATATTATGAAGTAGACGCTCCCTTCTTGCACGATACATGCATCAGACTCGACTCAATTTCTGCTCAGATAGGAAGAGTTCTCCAGTCAGCGTGCGGAGCTCGAAGAAGTCTCGACGATGAGCAGAACACTGCATGTTTGAAGCGCAGGCATTGCTTTTATGCGCTCCATTGCTGACTCCTTAGGTTTCTCGTTCCCGCTCTCAGAGATTTGGCTGAAGCTTGAAACAGAAAATATGCAGCACGCATTGATGAGGGGAACCTCTCGGAGTTCGCCCTCGTTACTTGTTTTAATATGGGTTCTTGCAAACATGTCCATTTGGGCACCCCGATACTACAGGAGTAGCCTGCTCGCCCCTCCGCTACGTGTTCCTAGTCCTTGATGCAGATCGGATGCTTTAACTCGCTGGTGGGATGAGAAAATTGGATATAGACAAAAATGCTCAGCACGTACCATGCAGATGTACAGAGACACCTTCCTTTTATGTAGATAGAGGTTATATGATGGTAGGTTGATATGACACTCTGAAATGCATGAGTAACTATACCCAAGTGATCAAGTGTTTATAAACATCCCAAAAACTTGAGAGCAATCACCAACACTATACAAATGATGATAACAGTGACACCAAGGAATGCCAAAGTGTTAATAATCACGTCAAAGGATTAATGTTACTAAAATGATCACAATATATTGCCAAATGCAAGGGTGGGAGGGATGGAAAATGGGGGTAAATGCTGGACAAACGGATGAAGAAACTGGGTGGGAGGGTGGGCAAATGGGTAGAATGAATCCCAAAAATTGATGGCAAAAGGCTTCTCTCAATGAGGAGAAAGCACACCACCAAAATAAAGCACCACCACCACCAAAACGACCGCCAAATGCACCACCAAGACCTCCACCTAGCGCTCTGATACCATGTAGAGAGTACACATGCAGAAGCAAAATGAAAAGTAAAGTACTCTCACAAAACAAAGAATGTGTGAGATACAAAATGAGTAGACCATGAAATGGGTAAACTCATGTGGATTAGAAATGAGCTTGCCAAGAGCATGGAGTAGGCTCCTCAAGCTTCTAACCAAGTACAAATGAGGTGAGAGGCCCTCCTTATATAGATTTGGGAGGGGCTCTCAAAAGTACATCATATGTGGGATAAGTCTCCTGAAAGGAGAATGAATACAACTGGTAGAAGCACATGGCAAGGTACCCAAATACAAAGGAAGTACAATATAAAATGGAAATAGACTAGAAATGGAGTGCCTCCTGTATACAAAATGGAGATGCACTCATGCGGATACAAATGTAGATGAAGTAGGAGCGATCATGTCGTCAACAGAA